>VXBZ01003972.1:0-13542 GCA_013399135.1 Heliornis fulica
GCCCAGGCTATATTAGGGATGATAAGTATGAACCTTAACTCCATCTCCCACCCTGCAGGTTGTAAGTGTTGTCTGGAATCAACCCTGTAGGGATTGGCTGGAATCTAGAAGTTTCGAGAACTCTCGGGGTTCAAGGAGTTTCCAGTCCTGGGCATGGATCCCTGAGGTGATGTCCCAACTCTGAGACCAACACAACTCTGAGACCAATACCACTTGTAGTGTTTCACTCTGTACAGGCCCTCAGCTAGACTTGTCATATTGACCACCAGTCAGTCAGGAATGACATCTCCCACTTTGCTGTAGTACCTTCAGAATCATCTCCGACCATAATCAGGGTCAATTACTTGCTATGCCATAGTTTTATAGCCCTGGATCTTCTCCCTCATTGGCTTCTGGTTTTCCTAGCAGAAGGATGCTAATCTAATAATTCTATTGTCATAAGCAGTTTATCTCTTTTCCATGTTTTTTCCAGCTATGGTGCAGTGTCTAGAGGTGAGGAGACCAGGACTATATGTAGGGATTTCTCTTTGACCCACCCTGCCTTTTCTAAGCTTTTTTGTATTTTTTACTTTTGGTGTATTATACAAACTGTTACTGACAGCTCTGAGTTGTAATCTTAAAATCTCATTCTCTTAGCTGTAAAAAACATGTTTCCAAATTCAATCTCTAAGATTTCTTGAAAAAAATGTTTTACTTTTAAGTTTGGCTTTTTGGACTCTTAAATAGGATGGAATGTGAGATGCCAAGGTATTGTTTCCTGCAGGTAGGTGTTAGCTGAGATATCTTTGTAGCTGTCTTTAGGGGTCAGCATTTACAGGAACATCTCAAAGCAAAAGTTTTCATCTTTTGAACAGCCTATCTCAAATGGGAATAACTACAAAGAAGCCTATTGAGGAAGGTGAGAAATTTGATGTGTTTTCACTTTAAAGCAAAGCATTAGTGTTTCCTGGGGAAAAAAAAAAGCCCCCAAAACAAACAGGCTTATTTTTCAGATTCATTACTTTTTGTTTATATTTTTGTCATGCTAAAAATACAATTATTTTTTTCTTATTATTTAGGCTGTGGTATTTCATTGTATATTTCTATCATGTTCTCTTTCTGAATGGATGCAGTTCTCTATTTCTCCATTCACATTCAATATAAGGATGGGTTTTATAATTCTTGCACTTACAGGGATTCAATATTACTTTCTCCTGTTTCTTCAAATCAGAGAATTTATATAAAACATTTTAGTTTGCATATAACTATTTCTAATGGAATCTAAATTTTAAGTTCCGTTTAATTATTTGTATTTTATTTATTGCCTCCTTTTCTTATCTTTACTTACTTTACTTTTAAATGTTGCCTTACATCCTAGTAATCTGACGAATCAACCTGGTCAGCCACATATGTATATGCCATGTATATGTTGACTCACATTATCATACAGGGTGAGGTATTATTTATGGAGAACTTGAGTGGGAGGGAAGAGAAGGCACAGAGGGGCAGAGACTTAGGATCTGGCAAAAGAAACACAGTAAACAGTTCTGTGCACGACATTTAGGTGTATCTGGAAGTTTCTGAAGTGCTGGCTTGTCCAAGGAGAGTAATTGCCTACCCATCAGTAACAGGTTGCAGCTTTGCTCTCCTGGTCTGTGAAGTCAAGTGATCCTCTTGTCTGCTCCTGTATTTCCAATGGAAACTCTACAGGATCACATCAAAACCAGAGCATTGAAAGGAGAAGAAAGACCAGAACAAAAACCAGGTACAGCTAAATGAACTCTTAGGAAATGCTGGAGGAAATGAGTGCCCGTGTCTGGCACCACAGCCCCAGTGAACAGCTTACTATAAATTATTTCCAAAAGGCAACCTGAGCAAAATAAACCAATTTGGTAGCAGGCAGCGATACAGACAACCTGGTGGGAGTTGGAGACACTTCCTGTTAGGAAATGCAAATTGTGGCTTGCTGTATAAAGTGATGTAGCCAGTGGTCCTCCTGGTTTTGCTTTGCTTTGCTAACAACAGAACTGGACCGGTGGGAACTCAGCAGAAGAACAGAACGACAGAGAACAGCATTGCCCACAGCTTAAAATCTGTTCAAGAGAAGTAATGTCCAAATAAAAGCAATAAAACCCTCTTTGTATTGCTTAGTTCCATTAGGGATAATTAGCAGCACTGGATAATAAAGTTTTGGAAAGCCGATGTTAGCCAATAGCTAACACTTGACAGATGGCAGTGTGCATGGGGAGCATGAAGTAGCTGTTCTCCCTTTCTGTGAGGGAGGAAGTTGATGAAGTTGAGGTGTATGGAAAGCAAGGACATTCATTATTTGCTACTTACTCTTGTAAGATCTTGGGATTATTTGATCTCTGAGGAGCAGAGCTTTGACAAATGAAGATAGCACACAAAGATTTAGGTAGCTGTGAATTTTAATCTTAGGTTTCCTACCAAGTGGACTTTCTAGACCAAGGTGTGTTGGGAAGTCTGTGGATGGGTATGTGAAGCAGGGCTTGAGGCTTCTTATCTCCCTGTGTACATCCCAAAGGTATGCTGAAATAAATCCAGGCTTCTGCCACAGTAAAACTTGTGTTGATTTCACTCTATAATTTCCACATCTGTTTTGTAGTGAGATTCTGCTTTCTGAACATAACTTCTGGTAATCTATTTTTGTCAGAACATGTAATTTAGAAGTTCCTCCAAAATGCAGTGCCCCAGCACTCTGGTTAATTAAGCTTGTGAAAATCAAAGCAACCAGTATTTCACAGTAAAAGAAATACTTTGGACCAAAAATATGTCAGTTGCTCGTCGCTGGGTGAAGCAGTGTACTAGCTGCTTGTCTGGTTATGTAGAGTTGTACTTGTGTTCATAATATCTGTTCACTTCATGAATGCTACTTACAAAAATGAAATAGGTTAATTATGTGTCAAGAAAAATCTACCCAGAGCACAGGTTTGTACTAGCTGTAAGGCATGTTTAGCTACACTGCATAACTCATTAATCTTTCTTGGGAGTTAAGTACTATTTCCTCTTTTTTTAATATATTTTGCCACTTCTCTATTCTTTTAAACTCTCTTGGCCGGGGTACCTCATCTCTGTATATGGAGGGAAGAGCACAAAGCATTTTTGTGACTCATAAAGTAGTAAAAAGAAATGTGAATGCCCAGTAACTACTATCAGACACTGTGGTCCAACATCATGTCTGTGACAGTAGGGAACTGTCAGATGTTTCAAATACATTAAAACAAAAAATCGCAGACAATTCAATTATGCAGTGATGTGACTCTGGATGAAGTTTTTCTTAGCCTGGATGTTTTACTGATTTATTTCTGACTGCACTTTGTGGGTTTTTTGTTTTGTGGTTTTGTTTGTGTTTCGTGGGGTTTTTTGGTTTTGTTTTGGATTTGGTTTTTTTAATTTAGAATAGCTTTACAATGAAATATCTTGGTATATTCAAGCTCTGCTGTTTTGTATCTCCCCTATAATGTGTGGCATAGAATTTCACAACTGAATGATGCAGTCTAGAAAGAAGATTCTTTTTCTTATGTCATGTGGTGTTAACATGCTCTTTTCATCGGTTGCACTAGTGCTTCTGTTGGAAGGCTAAGAATGGCTAATCCATTTCACTTACTGTTTGAACTAAAAATTTCTAAATGAAACGTGCACTCATGTGGAAGGTCTCTAAATATCTTTGGCATTTTTTGTTACCCTTCTGTGGACCTTTGCTATTTCTGTTACCTACTGTTCTTCTCTGATGGTGTCAGATGACACTGGTCTAGATAAGTTGTCAGCTTGTCTAATAGCATAATATTTCCAGTGACACCTGCAGAAAACTGCATTTCTTCCTTAGCTATATTTTTTCCATTTGAATTGTCCTTTAGAGACAGTGGTTTTATTTTTCCTTTTGTTTGCCTCCAGAGAACAAGAAAACCTCAAGCTTCCTGGTTACTTTTCCAGTTTCAAACTGGTTGCTATCTATTAGGAGGAGTCTCTGCAGGGATGGGTGAATGCCTTGAGTGCTAGGGATGTTTGAAGGTGGAAGGATGGGATGTTTAAAGGGCAGCTACTGTGCCTCTCACATTGGCGGTGGCAACAGAGGCCTTCTGAGATCAACAGATCTCTCGAGTTAATGGAGTCCCCAGAGGGGAGACTTGTGCTCTCCAGCAGCACGAGAGCATGTGCATCTCACTGAGCGACAGGAATGCCAGGATGTTTGAGGACATGTTGGTTTTGCAGGGAAACGTGCCCTCTGTGATGTGTTGGGAGCTAGACACGTTGCTGATGCCCCGAGAGAGAGCTCTGCAGTGCCAGCATTCCTGGAAAGGAGCATGAGGTGCATATCAGCAGGGCAGGCTCAACACTTCAAATTCAGATGTGACTACTCAGCAGCACAGGAGAAGGCATACTCTTGACAGCTGTCACTTAAAAATACCTTTTATCGATGCAGACATAGGTTATCATTAGAGATAACTGCAAGAGTGATGAGGCATTGGCACAAGCTGGCAGCTGAACCTGCTGGAGGAGTCTACGTGGTGCCTTGTGTGGAAGGCTGCAGTTCTGTTCCTCTTGGCTGCAGACTCACAACTGGTGTTTTCCTGTGATGACACAAAGTAAAATTGGAGGTAGCTTCTCGTATTGCCATATAACAAGGGATAGCTAATGATGCAGGTGTAAAGTTTTCCATAACATAAGGACTTCTCCAACAAAGATAAAGCGTGGAATTTGTTCAGCTGTTTAAGAGTGTCTGCTAACTGTGGCTCTGGAAACTGGATGTTGATGTGGAAAGGGATCAGTAGGAGCTACATGGACTCCCACAGACCCACCTGTGTACAAGTGACTGTGCACATAAATTGCTTCTCTTATAAGCAGCGCTTGCTGGTCTGTAATTATGCAGCTTATGTAATGTGAGGTTCCATTCACCAGACAAAAGGCACTGTGTGCCCAGTCCCTGGGAACAGTTCCTGGAGGCATCTGCACCCACAGTCACCATTTCCATAAGGCAACATAAGTATCACTGGGTGATGCAGAGTTCTGTGCAATGGGAATTTGAAGATACCAGCTACACAGATGTCAGGAAAGGCTGATGATTTGATACAGCAGACAGAACATGACATGGCAAATATATACTGTATCCATTCCCTAAGATTTCTGAACCATGTGGAATTTGCAACAATACTCCTTATGGGTAAAAAAGGACAATTATAAGATCCAGACTGCAACTGAAATGTCCTAATTTTACACATCTTTTCTTTCTTTTGTCTGTATGTCTGATTTTAGATGCCCCCACAGGTATCTTTGAAAGCAAAAAGAGTAACACTCCTGAGGGTGGTGACAGGCCACCTGAAAAGACTAGGAAGACCTTTGAGCAAACTTTGTTTCCTGTGCAGGTGAGGGCCTGCAGGTAAACAACTGTCTCAGGACAAGAGTGACACTCCCACTCCCAGCAGTACACCACAGTACCCGGCCATGTATTGAGTTTCTATAGGTTGGAGAAATCAGAGAACAGTCCAGGTTGGAAGGGACTTTGAAAGATCATTGGGGCAAAAAATATTTTGATGGGTCTGTGGATGGATCAGAACTGCAGTCAGTGAAGAATATGCCCCATCTGCCTCCAGTTTCTCCTTGGTTCTCCTTGTTGTGCCCTTTTAGTTGTGCTCCTGCTGTGTATACTCGACACAGTCACGGTGGAAATTATTTGTGCTTATAGCTTGCTCATATTTCCAGGTTTAGGAGCTTTAGGTGGCTAGTGACAAAGTTTTCCTTTGGTTGCTGAGTCAGCCCAGAGGTCCCTCAGAACAAAATCTCATAGGTCTACTAAATGAGATCTTGAAATGAGAATAGAGTAACAACATTACAGCTTTCAAATCTTTATGATTGAAAGCCCTAACTGTATGTCCAGAGGGCAAATTATATTGCATTCACACTAGCAAGCTTTCAGGACCCATTCAAAAATCTACTTGAAACAGGGCCAGAATGACATCATCTCTACCTTGTTTGAAAAGGAAGGAGGGGGAACGCTGAAGGAGTATAAAGTCACTGTGAGAAACAAAATTAGGGCTGGCAGACCATATAAGTGGAGGTTCATTATGCTTCCTTCTACTCTGCACAATAAAAAAGCCAGCCACAGACTTGACTGAAAGTTAAAGCTTGTCCTTTCAAGTAGCAGTCTGTGCAACTTAAAGGCTTTTGAGTTGCGAATGCTCACCTTGCTGAGCTTTTTGCTTCTTACAGACCTCACGTGGTACTACTGGAAGACAGGAGCTTCCACAGCATCAGCAGAGAACACTGGTAAAGACTTTCTATCTATTTAGATTTCAGCCAATATCTTAGGACTAACAACACATGATTTTGACTTTTCTTAAAATTGGGATCTTAATGAGTCCTTTTAACAACAGACACACACACAATTTGTAATGTCTGTTTTTAAATTCTGTATCCTGTGCCAATCCATCTCAATTTCCTATTACATTATATACAGAGATTTCATCCTACTTGCTACCATGTTAATGGAAGAAGTCTCACCTCAGGAAGTGGTAACTTAGCCACTGAATTACTTATCCAAAGGAATTTCTGTAACAAGTCACACTTATAATAGAAATGCAGAGCTTGAACAAGCAGCATCACCGTGTTCCATGTCTCTGGTGCAGCTGTTTAGTGTGTCTGCAGCTTTATTTCTGCATGTCTGCACTGACCAGGCTGCTCAATTACAGCACCAGTGTTTTACGTGTGTTTGCAAGGACAATACTTGTTACACAACTCACAGATGCATGTTACACAATGCACAGAACTGTTACAAGACTTAGTCACACTCGTGAAATTCACTTTTTCAAAGATGAGAGTTTAAATAGGTCATGACAATTTATGCCACTGCATTTTGATTATAATTTTCTTGGTGGTGTTAGATACTGAAAACTAAGTTTAGGAGAATATATCATGCTGATTTTTTTCATCATAGAATCACTAGAAAAGACCTTTAAAATCATTGAGTCCTACCGGCTTCTCGTGCTTTTCATGGTGCTTCAGGTGGCTGAGCATAACCCCAGCTGACAGATTCTTTCTAAATGGTAAAAGAAATTGTGTCTGTTGCCACCTCAGGGAGTAGGAGTGGTAGAAGATGTATGCTCCTATCCTTCATATCTGAAGGAGCACAAGCAATACTGAAAAGGAATATGATGATATGTTGATATCTAAGTCTTAGTGTACTTACAAGGGAGAGCAGTGCTTCCTCAGAAGTAGGGAAACAACTTGAACTATTGCTTGAAGGGTGAGTGAGATCATGAAATCTGTATGGACTTGATCCTCAAGATACAGATCTTCTTCTTGTGCCACTTGGGGCAGGAAAGACTTGTGTATGTCATGCCATGTATTCAGCTGGTACCAACCCCATTCAGGTTTCTCCATCTAGTTGAAGATATCCATGTGGGAAATGAGGAGAAGAGATGAGCTGAAAGGAATCACAGAATCACTAGGTTGGAAAAGACCATAAAGTCCAACTGCCCCTGTCCTCTGCTAAACCATCTCCCTGAGCCCCTCACCTACCCATCTGTTAAATACACCCAGGGATGATGACTCCACCCCCTCCCTGGGCAGCCTGTCCCACACCCCGACAGCTCTTTGGGTGAAGAATTTCTTCCTGACATCTCATCTGAACTTTTCCTGGCACAGCTTGAGGGCTTTTCCCTTTGTTCTATTACCTGTTGCTTGGCAGAAGAGACCATCGCCCACCTCTCTCCAACCTCCTTTTAGGTAATTTTAGGCAATGACAAGGTCTCCCTTCAACCTCCTCTTTTCCAGACTAAACAACCTCAGCTTCCTCAACTGCTCCTCATAAGGAGAGACAGTTTGGATCGTATTTTCATTCCTCCTGAACTACCCTACTAAGAGGAAGGTTATCTGCAGGAATTATTTCTGGTGTGTTCTGGAAAGACTGATATAT
The DNA here is from genome assembly GCA_013399135.1 of Heliornis fulica. Taxonomy (NCBI): domain Eukaryota; kingdom Metazoa; phylum Chordata; class Aves; order Gruiformes; family Heliornithidae; genus Heliornis; species Heliornis fulica. Next base: position 7,913 of record VXBZ01003972.1, read on the forward strand.
CCAGGTAGGAGGTGATGCTTAAAGTTACTCTGCTAATGCTCTATGTATTAAACAGCAAGTAGAAGACGCTGCCACTCTGGATAAAACAAATATTTTGAAATATGAGTAATAGAGAGGAGTTTTTAGACTCAAGTCCACCCTGTTCCACACAGAAGCATCTCTTTTCTAATGACTGTGCTTCTTTTCAAACATTCACCCATAACTATTACCTTTCATTACAGATTTGAGTTCTTTGTAATATTCATTTTTCCCAGCATGTTTTGATAGCTCAGCCTCTTAATTTAATGGACTCAAAAAGCTACTTCCCTGAAACAGACCTTTTGGTTGCTGTTTACTGCTGCCTTTTTGTGCTTCAGTTCCTGTTACTGCTTTCTCTTCATCCCCCATGCTCCCCATCTTTTTCTTTCCCAGCTTGCCACATTATATTGCGTGGAAAATGAAGTACATTTTTGTTATGATTGGGCCCACTCATGAGTTCTTTTGCTATTTTAACATAACTTTCAAGTTGTGTCAAAGAGAAAGTTCATGCACAGATGTTCAGGTTGGGTGCATTTTACTAGTACTTTTTCCTTCCTTCTTAAATGGTTTAAATCCATTAATGGTACCAGAGGTTTAAAGCTTAAAATATCTTAATATAGGCTAGAGATGTAAGAGCTTAGAGAAAATCCTCTCCAAGTTTATGAGCATATGAAGAAGTTAATTAAAGCCAACCAAGAAAATACAAATGCTAGGGCAAAAATACACATAATGAAAGAATACAATTTGAGAATCTTTCAGTAACTGTGATTCTCCTTGAGTGATGTTGGGACAGATCCAAGTAAAAGCTTTTACCTTTCAGTTCAAAGTGCGTGTTTTGTGATTACAGAAATTACGTGCCATTCTGGCACATCACAAGCCCTCTTTCCCTTAAGAACCATTTTCATTTTAGCCTTACTAAGAAGGTTTTCATGCATGTCCATCCAGTCCACGATGCTGCAAATGTCAGTTTGTATCAGTTCGAGGTGGATGGGCACATAGCTTTTGTTCAAGCAGAAGTGTTCTGGCAGACCTATTTTGGTGTTGCCTTATTTCTGTATATTTCTATGTATGGTGTATGTCTTCTGCCTGTGTGGTTTTATTTCACTCTTGATGCCTTCAGAAAGAGAGGTACTCTGAACTCCCAGAAAAGATGGGTAAGAGTATGTAAAGCTGTATGTGATACATCCCCTGTGAGGTATATCCAGTTCCCTCTTTATTTATGCTATGTAATGTAAATGTAATTTTAAAAGAACAAACCAGCAAGTTCTAACAGTAAGTGTAAATATTCATTTTAATGTCTCTGTTTAATCACTTCAGTGAAGTTATTAGTGCTAATTAACCATACCTAGGTGAATTAAGGACTCATTTGCGGCCAATTGGCATCCCAAATTGGAGCCTAAGCGATTTGCAGAGCCAAAGCCTGAATGTTCAGCTGATTGGGTACGAGGCTTACTGAGTTCCCGTTTGCTGTATGTTGTGTGTGGATCACATGTTCTGAAACAGCGCTGACTCCTTATAGGCATCACAGAGAATCAAAATATGAGTAAGGTGTCTATCAGAGTCTTAGCTAGAAATGTACTGATGTCATAATTTAGTACCTATGAACTTGTGTGTGGTCATCTACTAGCTGCTTATAGTCATGATGAGTATAGTTGTATTTTACAGCTAATACAAAGAGCCAACATGCTAAAAAAAATAATAATTAGCTCTGAGTGTGGGTATGGTAGCATAATTACATTGGGATGAAACTGCTTTAGGGACATGAATGTAGTGTGCAGTTCAGAAACCCCTTCCCAAAGTTTGTATTGTATCTTAAAGTACTATTGGGTTATTTAATCCTTTTTAAGACCACTGATAACATGTAGAAATATATGAAAAAAAAGAAAATAGTTTGGAAAAGGCAATAGGTCTAGACCAATATTTAGTACAGCTTCAAACTAGTTATGGTTCCTACCTAAGGACACTTGAGTTCACTGTCCCAGAAGTTGGAGTGCTTTGACTTCCCATGCTTCGTGTCATACAGGTTCAAAAGGAGGACAGACTGTGTTTGAAATCTTCACAAACAGAGGTTACCAAACCTTAATCCATTTTTGAGTAGTTACAGCTTCTGTGAATGCTCTTACACTGCACAAAATGCAAAGTCAGGCTGGTGAATTCAGAATGCTCATTCCGGATGGCATGTTTGGTAGTGCAGTAGAGCTGGCTCAAAAAGTACTCAAGCAGTCAGACTCAAGGAACTTTCAGAAAATTACTTGATTACCTCTTGCGTTATGAGTGACTTGAACTCAAACAGGCCAGAAGGAAATAAGAGAGCTTAACACTGCCTTTTTTTTTTTTCCCCTATTTTTTTTTTTCTTCCCCCTTGTCTTTGCACTGAACAGAGTAGTGGTTCTTAAATGTTCAGGAGCTGCCAAAGGCAGTTTAAGGAGGTACAGTCCCTCTGCTGGTAATTACATCTCCCAGCTGAGGTGCAGCAACACATGGTTTGAGCATCTTCCTGCAAAATCAGAGAGGAAAGTCACTTACGAAGCCCCAACGTTGCAGCAGGCTGATTTATATTGAGTTTCTGATGGATTAGATTACTTTCTACACACTTGCTTTCTGCTGTTAGTCTTGTCCCTGTGTTTGCACAGTGAGTTAATGTCCTAGGAGTAGTTCTCTTCCCTTATCCTTTCTCAAGTCCTGTGTTTTGTTCAGGATCACTTCTTTAAATGATTGATGGCATAAATCATGTCAGGCATTACAGTGTTCTGTAATGAATTGTAACTGAACCATTCAATCAGACCTAATATGCAAATGCATATTGTCATGTACATAAATGCAGAGATACATAGACGTTTGCTTCAAAATTTCTCCTCTTGGATGAAGTTATAGAGATAATTTTGAAATCTTGGAACTATGATAGACAAGAAACAATTAGGAGAGGAGTTGTGTCATCAAGAAAGGCATTTTTTTGTGTTGCCGGTGTGTTTACCTCTTACTGGGATTTGGTAGGGAGCAGTAAGACCTTGAGGTCAACTGGCTTGGAAATCACTTAAACTGGTTTCTTTTCCCTCATTAATTTTTTTTCTGAAATAGGTTTTAAACTCATCAGTAGTTTATCGATGTAAATTGTCCATTTTTAATTCTCTGTTAATAGTGGAAAGTTAATTCCTTCGATTGAGATTAGTTGTAATGAATACAAGCTGGTGCTCAACTTCATCGTGACTAACCAATTATACTGTCTTAGATGTTGCTGCTTTGCAGCCCCTTAAAAATTCACATCCTGCATATGTGGTTTTTATAAGCCACAAAACATCTTGCAAGTGAGTTTAAAATTAATGAAAATGTTATTAGAAGATGGAGGAGGAGGGATAATGATGTCCAGAGACTGCATGAAAAGGATGGAACACTCTGTCTTTAGGTAATATTAATTTGAGGCTGATTTGGTATTTACATAGAATGATGCAGTGTGTGCTTGTGTGTAAAAAGAAAAAAAAATCTTAAAATCCTTATACATATATCAAGGTAGAGAATCATAGTTTAGGATGAAGATATATGGAAAGCAGCGTATTGCCAATCATATGAAAGTGCAGGAATTCTCACTGTCCTTCTCAATTAAGCAGGCACTGAAGTTTTCCAATAAAATCCCAAGATTTTCTTAATTAAACAGAATATAGAATACCTGTCAGAGTTAGTCTTCCTCTACTTTCCCAGTAAGACATTGACTTGGGAGTGTTGAAAACTATGTTTAAAGATACACTTCCTGAGACACTGGCAATGAATGTGCCTTCCAGTCAGTCAGGGATATTGTCTATATATAAACCATAAATTATTATGGAGGGATGAAATCGGTTCCAATACAAAACATGAATCACTTGGCAGAAGCCATCAGCTCTCAATACAATTGCATGAAAGCCTTGAGAGGCAGTAGAGACTAAATCCTTGGCATTTCAATAAAGTATGGCTGTAGTTTTGAATTCAATATAAGGGAAGATTGATATTTAAAATGATTACGCTACTGAGCCCATCTTCATGCAGCATAGGTACAAAATATGCCATGATTTCCAGTGGTGATGTAACCGTAGTTCTTAGTCTTGAAGACAGTTCCTGTGAGTCTCCACTAAAATAGTTGGGAGGGGCAGGTACTCAACACTATGTAAGCCCCGAGACTTTATTTTTACCTGTAAATTTGAAAGGCAAATTTAGCGTGTGTGTTGCCCTTGTGTCAGATTCCTGGATACCAGCCTGCACCCTAAAACCTTGTGGCCTTGCTATGTCAGCCTGGCAAGCCAAGCTTTGTCTCAGGTTTCTGCACAATATTCATGTATGTGATGGGCTGATCTGAGGCTTCTTCATGTCCCTTTGGTTTTAGATCATTACAGGCTTCTTTTGCACTTTCTATGATTCCTTGTTGCAGCCACAGGATTTCTCCATCTTTCCAGTGCTTTGTTCTAGCTTCTCATGTTGTCAAAGTGACTGCAGTGGCAGTCACAAAGCCTGTTTATTGTTAACCTCTCACTGAAAAGTAGCCTCCTTGTGGCTGTGTGGAAGAGAATGGAAATTGATGCTTTACTGATTGCTAAAAAAAAGGCTTGAAATACTGATGAGGAATTGCTGGTAGTTATGTACAGAACAACACAATGCAATACAGACTTAATATTCCTTTTTTTCCTTCCTGCCTTCAATATTTCTCTGCCTATCAGTCTCTTCTCTGCAGTCACATAATCTCTGACCCTAACTTTGTCCTGCTTTGCTGCTGCTACCAGTGTGATTCTCTCAGAATTCTCTACTTGAGAGATATAATTAATTTAGAGTCATTTTCTTGACAAGCACTTAACTTGAAGATTGTTCTTCCTATTCCAGACCTGACAAGGTGCTTGGGGGACAGAATGCTGGTGTCTTCAGTGACTGAGTCCAAGAAGAGATGTAATGTCTCTTGACAAAGATTTCTTTGCTTTGAGGTCAGTGCACTGTTGTAATAGTTTCTAGAGCACTCAATCCAAAAAAACACTAATAGCAAACCAACAGCTCTTTTAAAATTATCTAGAAGTTCTTTATACGTGCCTACAGTGGATTGCTATGTGCCATCCTTTTTTGATAAGGAGGTTCTGGGGAGAACTAGTTTTCTGTTACTTTAGTTACCCAAACTACCTCAGGGGTTTGCCAGTGTTGATGCAGGGGAGATGTTGGTCTTCTGGTTTTGTGGGGTGGCTTCTGCAACAAGCAGCTAGAAGCTTCTCCAAGGTCTGACAGAGCAAATCCCAGCTGAGCTGCCAAGGCCAAACTCCCAAACCCTGTTGCTGACAAGGCCGGGCCAATCAGCGCTGGTCACAGGCCTCTGGGAATCACATTTCAGAGAGAAAGAAAAACCCAAACAGCCACATTTTGCCACCAGAGAAGGGAGGGAGAAGGTGGAAGAAAATCTGCAGACACCAAGGCCCGTGAAGAGGGGAGGAGGCGCTGAGAGAAGATTCCCTGCAGCTTGTGGAGAGGAACATGGTGAAGCGGGTGTCCCCCTGCAGCCCATGGAGGATGAAGAGACCCCACTTGTAGCCTGTGGAGAGGTATGTGGGCCAGGCAGGAGCCCACCATGGAGCAGGGGAAGAAATAGGGAAGAATCTGTGACCTAC
>VXBZ01003972.1:13558-26633 GCA_013399135.1 Heliornis fulica
AAGAGCTGAGGCCCCGTGGGAGAGGAATGTGGAGAAGGTCGTGGACTGTCTGCTATGGGTGGGACCCCACGCTGGCACAGGGAAAGAGTGTGAGAAATGGCCCCCCGTCTCCAAAGAAGGAGAAAAACTCCTGAGGAACTGACTGGATACTGAAGCCTCCATTCCCTATTCCCTCCCTTTCCATCCTGGGGAGGAGAAATCATGGATAAATTTCACTCTGCAGAGATGGGAGGGGTGGGGGGAGGTGTTTTATAGCTGGTTGTACTTCTCGTTATCTGACTCTGGTTCCTCTGTGTTTGCAGTGTAATAAATTCTTCCCTTTCTTCTGTTTTGAGTCTGTTGTGCCCATGATGCTGATTGCAGAATGATCTCTCCCTGTCCTTATCTCCATTCCAAAGACTCTCAATAGATATTTTCTCCCGTGACCTGCTAAGAGGGGAGTGATAGAGTGGCTTTGGTGGGTGTCTGGCCTGCAGCCAGGGGCAAATCACCACACAGATGAAGCCCTTGATGTGAGCAGGGCAGTGAGACTGCATTCCTTTGTTCCTCTTGGTCACGAAACTGCACAAGAACTCCGAGACCCTATCATATATGCAGCATACACCTATTTGTAATGTACAGTTGTGGTAATGGAAATGGGAAATTCTCTGCACGAAGAGGAAGTTAACAGCATGGGAAAAGTGTTGCCCTGCAGCTTAAGGATCCACAGAATCTATTTGAAAGGAAAACTTTGCTGTAGTACTTGAGAAGGTATCTAAGAGCAAGGAAAGATTTCCAAATCCTATTTTAAATCAAGTGGAATTACACAGTATTATTTGTTACAGTTGGTGGTATGAAGCATATATGAAACAATCAATGCTGGTTACATATGTGTTGAATTTCTTGGGCTGCAGTAACACACTATGGGTATAAATTGGCACACCATCGAATGCTGAGGAAATTCAGGAAACCACCTTTTGCCTCAGTTCTTCTGTGAACAGATGTTCTTTTATTCCTCTGCAGTAGTTGTGCAGGCACATATAAAAAGGCAGTGATTGGTTTGTATCAGTAAAATAACAGCAGAACACACTGACCATAAAGAATCTATATTTCATCTGTTACAGCCCTGCATGTTGTGGCTGTACCTGTGTTTTGTGGGCTTAGTGCAGAGACTGATACTTGCATTTAACTCCGCTTTCTTCCCAAGGACAGGGCCCCTGTGCCTGATCGCTTTAGGATGTGACTGCTGCCTGCATTCTGTTTAGAACCTGTCAATGACTGGTTTATTTCTGGAAAACAAAGAATTTAAAACTGAAAAGAAGCTAGTGCAGTGGTCGGAATACTCCAGATTATATCTAGAAGCTAAGCCATAGATTTTTGTTTTAAGTTCAGTAATATATTTTACTTAAACAGAGAGTGTAGGAATATATGATATAAGACCTGAAAACCAAGTGCTAGGAACTTTAACAAATCACATTAACTTCTTCTGTCAGTTGAGATTTAACTCACCCTGAACTGAGCCTTGATCTTACTCTCGCTTCTGTTGAGTTAAATCCTCTGGAGGCCCCCAGAAGCAGTAAGTCTGTGTGGGCAGCAGACACGGTGACAAAAATCTTTCTTTCAAGAGGTCATTGTGTCCCAAGTGAACTGTTCAGTTGGGAGGAATTATGTCAAAAGTTCCTGGGCTCATGATGTTTCTGCCTAGCAGACTGCCATGTACACACTTTCCTTCAGTTTTCTGTCACTGCTGTTATCCTTTGCATATGAGAAGCCAAAGAATTGAAGTGCAAATTACGTCTGTTCCCACATACATCCTGGGTGTTGAGGTCTGGAAGAACCATTTTTCTTATCCTGAGTGAATGTCTCCTGAGTTCTGATCTCTTTAATGGTTCATTTGAATCTGTGCCTTAGCAGGGCCCCCAGCAAAACAAATCTGATCCGAAGCAGGGTTGTGCATGTGGTGGCCATTCTCTCGGATTAGCTGGAGTGCTCAGGATGGAGTTTGTGGTGTCCTTTACCCTGGATTTGGGTGGGAAGGTGGTGCTTAATCCTTTGTGAAGCCAGTTGATGATAACTTAATCATGCATTGGCTTTTGAACACATCTGAACTGACCAAGTGAGGTCATACCCAATCAGCAGGGTGAGCTTATTCCAGATCAGTGCTTCTGCACAGCCATGGCACTTCTGGTGAAGTCCAAGGAGCCCTAAAGCTGGGTTTATGCTATTACTGAGCGATAGCCAGAGTTCAAAGGAAGGATCAGAAAGCTATGTAATTTGTCTTCCTTTGGCCAGTTTTTTCCTGACTTTAACCTTGACCTGTTCAAGAGGAGGGCTTCCAGTGGGCTTAGAGGATAACCCAGAATGGCTGCATGGGGAAGATTTTGTCACAGGGCTGCTAATGCAGGACTAAGTGTTGTATAAAAGCCTGAAGATTTAATAAAGACAAGATCTGCCAGAATGGCAGACAGGAGAGTGAGAGTGAGTTTAGAGGCAGACTACTTCTTTTCTTCCCAAAGTGTTAATTCTAGTGTAAGGCTAGTCTTACATTTTCTATTTAATACAAATCAATATTTCAGGCTCCATCAAGCTTCCTATTAAAATAAATTATATAGGCTTCCTTATTCATTCCTTTATGAAATCAAGATATTCCGATGTTGTCAAAAGATAATCTCTCATTTAAAGTCTGCTTTTGTTTGATACAGAAAGGAAGTGATTTGCTCAGCCAAAAGGTCAACGAAAGTCCTGAATAAGATATGTGTGGGAGCACTACTGTTTCTCAGAGGGGTGGCTTAAAAAGAAATGTTTTCAATAAGTACAGTCAGAGCATTTCAAAAAGCATAGGGAAAGAAGGGAATTAATTTCAAAGTAGATTTTGTGTTAAATACTTTTAAATTCTTGTTATAAGTACAGAAGAAAAAATGGGCATTAATCTCCTAATGGGTGTGGATGTATCTTCATGTGCTGGAATGTTAAAGAGGATCTTTAGCTACAGCTCTGGGTCTGAAGTGCCCTTAAAGTGCCAGACTGGCATACACCAGATGAAATTGTGGGGCTCTTGTGCCAGGCTGTCCAGAGGTGCAGTTCATGCTTTTCAAGCAGCCTCCCTGTCAAGGGACTTGAGGTAATTCCTTGGAAGTTTGTGGTATTAGAAGCTGAGCAACCTATGGAAATCTCTCAGTTAAAGAATGGCAGAAAGAAAAATCTTCTGAGAATTCTTCTGCAAATATGGGAAAATGGTTGAAGAGTGTGTAGACAGCACTGAGTTCTGGATTAAAAAAATAATAGCTTTCAAAAGGGAAAAATTGGGAATTAGTTTAATATTCCTCCTTTAGTTAGTTTTTGTTATCTTTTTAATACTTTTCAGCTCACTGAGGAAAGGGAGGCCAACTATGGAACTGAAATGTAGTCCAGATCTAAGGAACACAGCATTCTAACTAGAAACAAAACTGATATTATTGGAGAGTACAATTAAAAAGATGAAAATATAGATAATGTCTGATCTAAGCTTGAGCAGACATTATTGCAATTTGTAATTGCTTGTGGAGGAGTACTTGGGAGCTTGCAATTGACGTCAAATGCAAAACCCCAGAGAGTATGGAAAGAATCACAATTAACCTTTTTCAAAGTAATTTGAATTTGCAAGGCAAAGGAAGTTATCTGGTCCAGACTGAAGCCCTGAGAACTTCAGAAGCATTTATTGCCTCCAGTTCCTTTTACTACAGGTCTTTTTTCCTGTGGTCTAGAAACGATATTTATTTTTTGCTCTTCTTTTCTAGAATAAAAATGGTTTCTCAAGCCAGGAAAAGAGAAATTCTACTTGGAGCTTGTCGCAAATGTGCAGTGCATCAGATCATTTTGTTCACAAATTATTTCCATTGGTGTGTACAAAATCAGCAATATTATCTCAGACCTACAAAAATTCTTCAAAGATATGATTTATCTGTGGAAGGTAATACGATATGAGTTAAGGGCATGCATTTAATTAAACTGTGCTGTCATGCAAGTTGAGATAAGATTGTATTCTCAGCTTTTTAGCAGCAGGTGCCTGGAAGGTCTTCGATTTGTGTTTTCATATGACACATGATCCTCATTTACTTTCCCAGGAGAAGTTAGTGTAGTCCTGTACCCTTGGGAGTGCCTGCAGCCTTTAGATCCTGTGACCTAAAATCAGCTTGCCCTTCAAACCACCCATATTCATCTTATGTAGACTAATAAAATCTAATAAAATAAAATTAGTGCAATATACCTGAATTTTTGAATCTTCAGTAAGTTCATCCTCAGTGTTTCCTCTGATGTAAGGGAGTGGTGGTCTCGTGTTAGAGCTGGAACAGAACAGAGGCAGTAGCAGTAGCAGGCTCATACAAATATCTGTGGTGGAGCAGGACCTCTAACATGTCTAAAAGTGCTTGGCAAAGGTCTTAACCAATGGGTTTATCATCCGAGTCTCAAAAATCAGAGAATTGTCTGTTGTTTTGTGTAAAATTTTAAAAATAAGAATTTTTTTTTTCCAGGATTTCTCAATAACTTTATTTTTTTTAAATCATTAGTCAGAGGTAATACAGATCTCTACTGTACATTAGGTACAGTCTAAATCCATTCAGTAAAGTTTAAACAAGTGTAGGACTGTGTAGCACTGTTACAGGTCATGACTTAGAGAGACGGTGTGATTCCTTCTCTTTCTGAGAGCAGTAATGCTGAATCCAGACTTGGTTAATGACATGATTGTATCACCAGCTCTATTAACTTAAAAGAAATGGGATCTACCATTATTCTTGCCATGTCTAGTATGTGTAATTATAAATATCAAATTCCAGAACAATTATGAAACCTAAAGGAGAAATGCAGGACGTTTATGTTGCTTCATGGAGTGGCTGCAAGGATACAATAAAAAGCAAAGCCATATACAAAAGGCACAGGAACCTTTCTGAAAGGGCATCATAAGCTTGCAAGAGAGTGAGTGGTTCTTTGGTGGCAGTTTTCAAACTACAGTTGTGGGGATGCTTATTGTCTCTCTCGTGTTGTCCCTCCACCTGTAAGGCATGAGCCAAGCAAATTGAGAGTAAGGGCTGTTTCCTGCTCTCACCCTTTGAATCAGAAATCAGAGTGCAGGGAGGCCAGGTGAGGCATTCTCCTTGGGTTTTGATTCTTCAAAGGGGTTGCAGGTGTGTGTTTCTTCCTGCAGAGAGGAAGAAAGTGCTGAGCTGTACTAGCTGGTTGAACTGAACATAGGAGATCATTGTCCAGCAGAAGATGTCACCAGGGAGATTGTGCTATGTAGTAGTCAATCTCTGAGAGCTGCTTTCTAGGGGAATAATCAAGGTCTCTAGACCTTTGACAAAGGTATGTGTGAATGGAAAGAAAATTCCTTCTTTCAGTTCTCCTATGTCAGAGCCAAAACAGCTTTATTTCTCTTGATCAATATGGTTTGGTTTGTTGCAATATCAAGTCATGTAATAAGTCAATGTTTTGATTGTTGTGGCTGCAGAGTAGTTATTTACATTGATTATTTTCCTATAGAATTTTTATATAACAATTTTGTATTTGGTTTAAGCTTTTGTAGTCGTTTTAGGCAGCAGGGAATCTAACTGTGTGTTTTTACAGCTGATCTTTATTACAGTAGTGTCACTTCCTATCATTGTCTTCAGTATTACTACGAATTCTTGTTGAAAGCTATTCTCCAGATACTCAACATTAATAACTAATGAGAAAGTCATTTAAGATAATAGGATCTTTTAGCAAAATCTCTGATTTGATATTTTAATTGTTGGTCCCTATTGTCTATTTATTTAAGATCAAATGTTTCATATACTTATCATTAGAATGAGAAGGGAAACAATGGCATTTTGAAGAATAATCATCTTTTGTTTGTAATTCTGCTAGAATGCAGCATCTATCATTTTCTTCCTGGGATTTCCAAACATGCCCCCACTCCTCCACCCCACCCTTCCCAATCTCTTTGGTTTACTCCTTTGAAAGTAAATTTTTAGGTCAGCTCAGGTACCACCTAAAGACACTCTTTCCAGGGCTGGTATGTTAAGCCAATTTCTGCATGTAATATATTATTGCTGGAATTGCGGGGTTGGTTTTTTGTTCTTTCACTGCAGGACTGAAATGCTGGCTTTGATAGCAAAATGCAAATGCCAGCCGTAAAACAGAAGCTTTATCTGTGTGCTTTAATGTATTTAATAAACAGTCAGAAGTTAAACAGATACAGATGCTTACTCCTATTTTATGTGGCAGTACTCTGACAATCAATAAATATGTTCTGTTTTGTGAGAGCAGCCTTCTGCTCAACTGCATCTTCCTAACCTGTGATTTTCTTAGTGAGTTTAGGCTGCGTTTCACTGTAGATGGAGCTGTATCACACACAAAATCATTGAAAAACACTATTAAAGTTGCTATATGCACTGAAGGTATCTAAAACATAATAAATAAAAGCCCTAGAAGTAGTTGTCATCTTCCAGGCAGAATAAAGGCAAAGCCCAAGAAGCCCCATGAGAAGTGCCAGTGCTGCCCCGTGGGTATCTCTGTGTTGTTGTGGTGGCACACCTGAAGAACAGCCAGTGCACTGTTTTGTGACCACTGGGAATGTGTGGACTGAAAACTATACCTAGGCTGTAGAGCCCTGGGGCCTGCTCCCTAGTCCTTCCTTAGGGAATGCTCTCACCACTGTGACTCTAGAGGATCTGTAGTACTGGACGTACCAGAGAGTTGCTTTCTGGTGAGTCTTGCGGCTGTTCCCCCAGCCTGCCCAGGGCACTAGTACTCTCTCCGCAGGGACTGACGGCTCAGGTCACTGAGTAGGCTGCAGGTAGAGCACACAGACACCCAGGAATGAGCTGACACTTGTCCCATGGGTGCAGCCGCCCTTCTGCTGACACTCTTGTGTTATGAGATGTTAAACCTGTTACAGTGTTGAAAAGAAATCTTTTGTGAGTAAGATTAAAAGCACTCTTCCACATTGAGAAGTCTACTGACCTCATCCCTCCCACTTGATAACTCTGCCTATTTTTCAGTTAGACAAGATCCTTCCTCATCTTGATCCCCAACCTTCCATGTTTGGATTGTGTGTTCATAAATGGTACATTTGCAATAACTGAAGTTTAATGTTTTAAAAAAATATCCTAGTTTGCATTCATTTTTCAAATGTTTTGTAGCTTAAATATTTCAGCTTTTGGATGCTGAAAATTCCTCAGGTAGAGGAGCTGAGCTTTTGTTTGCAGTTCTGTCCAAATGGTCCACCTGTCTCTTTCTCAGCCATTTCCCTGTAGAAGTAGTATATTAAAGTTCCTGTGTCTACACTGGCACAGAAGACAAATAGAATTTTCTTTCCTGAGACTTGATGCTTTCTAAAAATACTGCAGGGTTGGGGTAAAAGTAGAGAGTAGAAATGGTTTGAGAAGAAACATGTTCTAAACATTTAAGCCTTGTGTTATTCACAGAAAAAAATGAGGTCTTTAATAATTTCTTACACTAAAAAGAGACATAAAAAGGTCCCTACCTGCTTAACAGCCCATGAATCTTTGTTCTTGATGCACAGTTGTATAATAGCTGTAAAAGGCAAGATTCTCCAGGGTGTCATGAGGATCAGGAGCATTCACAGGCCCAAAACGTCTCCAGTTTTCTTTCTCTGAATGTCAACACTCTTATTTATGGGTTTGGGGGTGGGGGGGGTGTTGTTAACAAAAAGGAGACATACGACCCCAGGAAACCATCTATCCCATGGGTTTCCAGGTGGTTTTCTCTTTTCCAACAACCAGCCATTTTCTTGTTACTGGAGTGAATTCCACTGTAGTGAATTTATTGCTCCCAGGCTTGACTGTCTTGATTACATTCTGTAGACCCCTTAAAAAATGTGTGTAAATGCCAACAGTCTGTAAAACAGTGGTTTAGAAGCTCTGCCCTGGAATTCTGTGTGATTTTTAAAAATCCTGCAGCATAGAAAGTCCCACCACCTTTCTGGATTAATAGATTCACCACTTGGGTTTAACAAGCTTTGCATTGCTCATATATGAGCATATTGAAGCTTTTCTCTTTTGTAAGCATAGCCATCACAAAGAACTACCGATTACTATCATTCTGGTAACCTGAGTATTTTAAAAGGGCTATAGTCATCATTCAGTCTTCTTTTAAAATCCTAATTTGCCACTTACCATGCTTTCTAATCATGCTGTTATTCTAGATAGTTCCTTTGGACTTTATCCAGTGTTACAGCAGTGTGGTGTGTTAAAATGTCTTCTTGCAGCTCTAGCAGAGCAAGTGAATAGGTACCCAGCCTTTCTGTTAGTGCATCACAGACTGAGTATTGTCTTTATCAACATCATGTTGTTCCCCTGCATTCACTTGGTTGGTGGTATAATTGCTGTGTCACCCTTTGAGATCCACAATCCTTTGAGATCCACAATCCTTAGCGATCCACACACAGCCCTTAGCATGTGTGGGCATTCAAGAGAGGTCCTTCTCCCCCTCTACTTTGCCCTGGTGAGACTGCACCTGGAGTAAAACATCCATAGGTTTTATGAATAATTTCTTTATTGCAGTGTCTAAGCTACTGGTAAAACTTGCAGTAGAAGTAGAGCCAGTATATAACTCTGCAAGACCCTGTTTGCAAGGCCTTTCCACTGTAAGGTAGCTAACATGGTATTGTTTGTCTTGGAATGGACTGCCCCATGGGAAGCAGATGTCACTTTTGATGGAACATTGCTTGAAAAATGTTGACTCTGTCCCTAAATTGGACAAATTAATCAACCTGACTGGTGATGAAACACCTCTTTTACCCCTTTTTGCTAACGTAGTTGGGGAATAAGTCTCTTCTCTTAGCATTTGAGATTTTACAGCTGGTGTGAGTGGTCAGCATGTGCTATCCTGGTGAGGGTGAATTTCAGTAAAACTGTGTGAGTGACCAGCCGGCTTTGCTGTCAAAGCTGCGTGCAGTGCTAAATCTCAAATAGTCCATGCTGCTAGCTGGAACCAGAATTTCGAACTTGCAGTGCATTTCTTCTGCTATCTACTATGTGCTGTTGGTGAGTCACACAGGTAGGAACATGTGGTTTGTTTTTAAAACGTACCAGACAATACCTAAGCTGTTACAAATGTTGAAAACAGTGGCACTACATTAATTTACATCAGCCAAAGTTCACTGTCAAAATTTTTACCTCTACAGTGATTCACAGAATGGATTTTTTCCCCCACTGGATCAAACTCTGAACTATTGATTTATACACAAAGTAAGTTATGCTTCCAATATTTTTTGTTGTTTGGCTTTTTCTCTGCCATCTAATTTTGCTTTTGCTCAGTCAAGCGTGGCATGGCAATCCACAGGCACTGAAATGATTTTGATGGCACTGATTCACGCCGCTGTTTGCACTTGCAGTGAAGAAAGCAGGAGGAGAGTGGTGTAGTTGGGGACACAGGGTTCAGGTGCTGTTTGTTTGCACCTGTGCATGGGAACCGATGCAAAAGTGCATGGGGACTTGTGCAGAGTCAGAACTTTGAATTCTAGTGAAATGACGTATAATGAAGTGGTGTATAATGAATGACATGACCCAATGGAAAGGCTGTGGAACAGAAAATTGCTTGAGAATATTAGAGTATTTTTTTTCTGCTATGTATCCAGCTATATATACCTGAATTATTTTAGAACTTGAGATAATGTTATCACCAAAGGTTTACAGAAAATATGTATATTTACTTCTTTTTTTTTTTTTTTTTGTTCCTAATATGCTATTGTGTCCTTCAACCCTCTCTTGATACAGATGCGGGGTTTTTTTGGTCTTTAATTAAACCACTATTGTATTTTGACAACACTTCCAAGTAAACACTCATTCTTTTGTTTTTACTTCTGTTTATAGTGAGCAGTTGTGAAATAATTATACATTTCATGTGACTCCCCCAGTTCTAATAGAACATTTCTTTTGTCCCATCTCTCTTTCAACACTAGGATGCCACTAAGAGTATTCAAATAACCCTATTCACGGGAATGAATATGATTAGCAATGTGATGAGAATCTAATTGTGAGAAATATGCTAATGCTTAATTTATTTTTACTGAGCCACTTTGAAGGTATAAAAGGCAATTTAAATGTGTTAGTAATAATAATGATGAATTTATGTAAAGATGTGTGCAAAAGTCCTCTTTGGCAGTGGAGGTGAATTGTTCTTGGAGCTGTGTGAATGCTCATGCTGCATTTTCACAGGTTTGGGTGCCAGTTGCCGAGTAAACGTAATTAAGCCTTGATTTTCCTAAAATCTCTATTCCCATTTTAGACACCTCTTTGTGAGGGTGATATCTCTAAGCTGCTATCAACCAGTGGCTTCCAGTGTGTGTACTAGCAGTTATGAGTTGAGATCTTCATGTAGTGTGCAGGACCATGGAGTCAGGAGGAAGAAAGCTCTGAAGATCTGGGGTTGGGATCCCAAGCTGAAGAAGCAAAGCCATGTCTGAAGTGAACGGGAGAAGACATGGGCTCAGAACCTGGAGCCCAAGTTTGGGGTACACTGCAGGAGGAAAGATTGAGTTATAATACAGGGGTTCCCTGGTTGGGAAGGGAAGGATGAAAGCATGAACTGCTGCTGCTTCTGCAGCCTCCGTCATTCATGATATTTATCAATGTCACTGTTGGAGACAGTACAAGTTTTGTGCTCTGTCACAAGGTGGTTTTGCTGTCAGTCACTGTGGTGCAGCACCAACAGATTTTTCTATTTACTACAGAAGTAATAATAGTTGCAGTTTTACTGATTAAGATGAAAAGAATTACTTGGCTCATAAATTCTCAAAACTGTTTCCTCCACTCTAATTTCTTTTTCTGTTTTCTGTTTTAATCTCTTAGTGCAATCCTATACTATTAATTCAGATGGCACCTTAAACACTTATCTTGCTTGAAAATACAGAAATAAATTACTAGTATGAGTTTGTTTTATTGGTTAATTCATTCACAAACTCCTTCTACAATGACTTGCTAGAGGAGATAGAAATTAAATATTTATCCAGCAAACAGAGCAGCTACATTTCAGATGCTGTCAGCCCAGTACCTTTGTATTTCATGTTGGGAGTATATTTTAAGGTATATAAGTAGATATAGCCCAGGCGTTCTTTTTGGTGGCTCTGGGAGAAGCTGGTAACATCTTCCCCCCATCTTACTCGGTACCTGATTGTGCATTAGTTTGCATTCTTCTTGTAAAACCTCCTTCCCTCCTCTTGTCTGGAAGGTGCCTTTTTCCCTGCTGAAGTTTTCAATGTCAGCTGATTATTTCCTTTGACTAAAGTCTTGCGGTTGGAAATTCCCATCTTATCTCTTGACCACTGGTAGAGAAAGTCATTCTACATGTGAATGGAAGTTGTGAAATGGTTCAGGACCTCAAAATTGACAATTGACCCTCTAGGTTTCCATTGGTATCTCAGAGAAGATGATGATGACACCTCTCATCCAGTTCAGCAGATCTAGAGAACAATATGAAGAGGCAGAAGACTGGCCAAGGCAAGTATTGGCAACGGACAGCACAGGCCAGACCTTGGAACTGTTTCCTGTGACAGTGATTTAACTGCATAACCACATTTTTCTGAGATCTAGAGGAATGACTTTCAAAAAGAGACTAGAGTAGATGGTCCCTGAGATATTTGCAATCAAATATCAACTAAATCAAAAGTGGTGGGGGTATGTGTAAGGTATGTGTAAGGGTATCTTTTTTTGTTTTCACTTCACATCACAGGGAATCGCTGCATAGTTCCACTGTGAGATGGATGTGCCAGAGTGGAAGTGACATGATGGCCTTCCTTGCCATGTGGAGACAATGTAGAACCTGATGTTGTTTGAAAGTTTTGCCTGAGGATTGCCATACATCCAGTGGAATTGAGAGCTCAGGCTTTGACTCTTAGACTTGTTTTCTCCTTGCTGCTTATAGAGATAGCATGAAGTTACTGGCCATTTGTGGGATAACTGGTGTCTCCCTGTTTGAAGCAGTCTGAACTGACAGGAGTAAACTGCTCCCAGTGAAATGTCAGGGAAGACAAAAAGCACTGGCAAACTCCAGTTGGGAAAGATTGTATTTCACAGTGGACAGCATCTTGGTTCTGTTGGTATTTTTTGCATAGCTTGAGGAACCACTACAGCTCCCACTGAACAGGCAACCCAAATTTCACCCTGGCCCTGTTTTCTGATGTTTCTCCTTGCACTGGCATTTGACTGACTTCCTGGAAAGCTGGCCAAAGGAATTTTGGCATATTTTTCTCTTGGGTTGGCTCCCAGAACCTAATTCCTGGGAAAACATGGAAGGGACTGCTGGGAAGGAGTGCAGGCATCTCTTTATCGGCAGTCAGCCATTAGATTGGCTTAAAAGCACTGTTAAATTGGACATTCATGATCTTCCGGGTCAATTTGGTGCCTTTTTTTTCTCTCCCCACTGATTTTTTTGATGGCACAACCATCCTGCTCAAAGGACTATGTTGAGTTTCTCAGTATTACTGCACTGTAACATGATACAAATCACAGAATTGTAGGGGTTGGAAGGGACCTCGAGAGATCGTGTCCAACGCTCGTGCTGTCACCTGTCAGAGTTGGTGCTTGTTATCTTTGTGTTCTTGGGATATTTGTGTGCCTGTTGGTCCAGCCAATGTTGTGTCTTTGGTTTGTATCTGGCTGTCAACTCTTGCAATGTAGGTGCCTGAAAAATACCCAGCTTGTTTGTCAGAGGTGCTTATATATGCCTAGGTAGAAATGCCTGGTTAGTTCTGTGAGTGAGAATTACAGAGGTGGTGTGTCATGTGCTGAAGATACTAAATGAGCATTTCATTGCTGTGATTCTGACCATTTATTCACAAGACAATTACAGAGAAAAACAAGCATAAGCATTCTCACTATGATTGTACTAAACATGAGAAGGGAAGAGGGCAGAAGCAGACATAGGTATTCATCACAATTTAAGTCATATTTCACTTGCCAAATTACCATGTCGCATGAAATTCACCCTTATTTCCGCCTCCTGGCTGTCACCCATGTTTGTTGACAGATGATGGGTTAGGGGATTGTTAGCATTTTTCACATGTTTGTTTTAGCAAGCCTGAGACCTGTCTGAAAACTTTTTCTTTTCTCTCTTTTTT
>VXBZ01003972.1:26668-38686 GCA_013399135.1 Heliornis fulica
TTTTTTGATTGATAGTCAGAATCTCTTGAGAGTTTTCTGGGATTTTTAATGCTTTCAGAAATGCTTCTTTCTCCTTGCACTGGTTGTTGAGCCTGCCTTGCCTCTCAATTGCCTGACACAGGAGAGGCAGCTCAGGATTTTAATACTAGCTGTCAGCAAGAGGTCTGCAAAATAGTGTGTCTGGAGCACCAAGAAATGTTGGTTCTTCAAATGTCTTTTCATTACAAATTCTTCAAATGGAGTCTCTGACCTTCAGGGACAAAAAAAATTCCAGGGGAAGAAAGGGTCAGCTGCCAGCAAAATAATCTCAGAGGTATGAAACCCTTCTGAAGGACCAACTCTTGTGAAAACCAGGATACGTAAGTAGCAGTGATAATTGTAGGCAGAACATATGCATAGAAGGAGTGAGTTCAGAGTCAACCACTTTGTGCAGTGTTTTCATATCTTCTGTGTTGAGACAGAAACACACACAACAGAAAAATACATGTTTTTAGTATTTATACAGCTGAAATGTAAGCATAAGTGTATGTGAGTTAATTAGTGTTCTTTTAGAGTTGCTGGAGTGGTGGACGTTCAGCTTCTGAAATATTTCTCCATGTTATGCTATCCCCAGATGGCTAAAAGCTGCTAAATGTGTTGCTCTTGCAAATTTTGTGATTTTGAGTAGTTCAGTAGTAAGCCAGACCATGGCTTGAGCCATGTCTCTGAGGTGCTCCTTTTCTGACTTCCTATTTTTACTTTAAAATATGGGACTTTTAGTTGATGAGTGTTTGTAAAGTACCCAATGTTCTTGAACAAATTGGTAACAAATTCAGCTATAATTTATATACCCTTCCAAAGTAACTGGCAGAGTTATGTGATTTCTTGTGTAAGCAAGATCCTTCAGTTTGTTTATAAAGACAAACTGAAGAGGGGGAGAACAAGTTTAGGTTTATAACAGATAACACCAGACATTTGCATGAGAGAACATTTAAAAGCCAAACTCCTTCCAGAGTGAAAGAATTCAATTTGAAGGAAAACCCCAAATATTTTATACTTCTACCCTAGAGTCATCTAGGTGGAGGGCTGTCACAAAGGTTTCTCAGCCTGTCTTGCAGGTCTAAGTCCTTCTATGGCTAATGCAACTTGTATGCATAAATTCTTGTGAACTGTAGTTAGTCTAGAGGTGACTCAATTTGCCTCGTTTTTTATGCTAATTGTTGTATGAGTATTTACATAAGTCATGCCTCTAAAAAATTGGTCCCCTGGCTGCTGAGGCTGTAGTTTGAGAGCAGGGAAGTCCTTTCTGCTAGTGTTTCTCACTAATTCATCACCAGACTGATGACACACTGATAATATAATACACTGACTCCAACAGCAACAGAGCTCTAGTGAGTAGAGGTTCCACACTGGTGATTTAGTAAACCTGTATATCATCACAGTGTCACCAGCAGATGCTTGATGCATGACCTCTAGCAGGGAAGGACAGAAGGAATCTTGACAGCAAGACAAAGATGAGATTAAAAGAAGATGGAAATGAGATGAAATCTACAGATCTCCCATTTCTGTGCATTATTTGTTGAAAAAAAAATAATGCGTGAACATCAGATAAATTGTCCTTAAAAGGATCCTGATGTTCCTGTGTGTGACTGAAACTTCTTTTGCTTTAGGGTGGGACATAAAATGGTAACAAGCATGTTTTATTGTTCCTGTCAAAGAGGGCAGAGAACATTTTTTTGCATGCCAGTAGAGCACCTTCTGTGACTCTGCTGAGGTCTCAGGTCAGCCTTAGGGCTGCCTCTACAGGGAGCCTGGGCAGTGCCTCCTGGTAGAGGGCAATACATCAATAGTATGAGATTCTAAAAGTAAAACAAAGCCACAAAATCTCCATCAACAATAACAACAAAAAATCCCTGCAGTCAGGACACACTAATGTTAGTATCTGCAGAACTTGTTTTGTGCCCTCTCTGTGCTGCTGCTCCTGGTCTTTTTCCAGTGTAGTATATTCTCCCCATGCCCCATCTTTCTGTCACAGCTGTGTTCCTCAGAAGTACTTATATGCATCCTCATCCCAGCCTGGGAGGCTGTCCCCAGCAGCACGTTTAGCAGCCCACAGTGATGGGGCAGGAGCTGGCTGTGTAATTCCTCGAGGCGCAGCAGGGCAGGGAAAGGGTTTGTGTGAGGGTAACGAGGAGGATCCCCGAATCTGAGATGTTCAGAGCAGGACAGCAGCACCCATTCTGCCACTCTGTGGAGGCTCCAGCAGAGAATGATCTTCATTACTTGTGGAGCTGGAGATCAGAGAGGGGACTGAGAGCCCATATAAATACAAAGAAATCATTAAATCCCTTTCCAAAAGGCATTTGGCCATGTGATAAATGGCGATTTCAGCACCCTTTTGTGTGCCTCCGTGTGTTTATGTCATGAAGAATGGAATATACATTTCCCTTAAGTGGAAATGAGCAGAGATTGGATTTCGATCTCATTCCTGCTGTTCATTTGGTTTCCAAATAAGAACTGTGCCTTGCTGCAGCAAAGCTGTGCTGTGACAGGTTCCTTCACACCACCTCACTCTTACCCACGTAAGGAACCAGGATTTGGGTCAAGTGTTTATGAAGTCAGTTATCCATATGGATTGAATGTCTGTGGGAACATGAATGTTTAATCAGACATTTGTTAGCAAGCTAAAGAGGCAACATTATGTCAAGCGCTGTGCTGTCAGAAAATTCCATGCTTACTATCACTATGGTAACAGCCAACAAATACCTGCTTGTTTTGTGTTAGCATCTGAGCTGAAGGCAAATCTCCAAGCGATAAATCGTGAACATCTACTGGATGGGCTGGGAGGGCTGGGAACCAAATTTCCTGAACCAGTTTGCCTGCCTGACCGGTAACTTTCTTCTGGTACTATTTCTGTCAATAAGCAAGGAGTGGGAGTGGATAGCACATCATCGAACCAGCCACACAGACTGAATTTTAATTGCAATTGCTGGGTAAAAATATCCAGCATTTCTCAAGAGTTGGCCCAAATACGGTCATTAGAAACTTAATGAAGCATATATATATATTTCAAATAGCAACATAGCGTAAGCTAAGTGCTTGGTCTGAGGAGTATGTTGTTTCCCATATTAATTTGGCTGGCTCTGCTGGTGATGAGGGAAATGGTCTGGCTAGCCTCACGGTAGCTCTTCAGCAGCCCAGGAGTAAGTCTATTTCTGCTGGGCTACCTGAAAACTCACTTTTGTTTGAGTGCCAGTAGTTCATGGCATGTCTTAGAAGGGGTGGATACAGGCTTGTGTTAGATACTGCTCAAGCAGAGCCCAGCTCTCTCCATCTGACCCACCTCCCAGCTTAAAACCATGCAGTCTTGAGTGTTGCACTTCTGCATTTCAAGTCAATGACTGTGTTCTTTGTGTGCCTTTTCCCTTTCTCATCCTCTGACTTCTGTGAAACAGAGAGTAACTCTTTAAGAGAAACTCATACAGAATCTTTCAGAAGAGGAATTAACAAATGAAAACCATTCCCAGCCTATCCTCTTCCTCACAAAAGATCTGTGCTAGGTTAGAAGCTGAAGCATCATGAATGTTTCCATCTCAGCCCACCGCTCCAACCTGCCTTACTGCTGTGTTCTTGAGAAAAGCCTTGAAAAACACAGGTCCTTTGGGAGCTTTATCTCACTGGGATCAGGGATCAGCTGAAGGATTGCAGCCAACTGGGTAAATCCTGCTAGGTTTAGGACCTGCTGGTGAAGCACTTACCAGGCCCACTGAGGAGACACTGATGGAGGGCCAAGTCTTCGGGACTTGTTGCGCTCTTTGACTAGAGATTTAGGCTACAGAGAAGAGACTGGCTCTGCAGCCAGGGTGCTCTGTCTCAAAAAAGCACCGTGGCTTGTGAAGGTGTCTGGTAGTCATTGGTTGTTAGCTCAGACAGTTGTAGCAGTTATCAGAGGAACCTGCTTTTCAAGTGCATGTGGTCTCTGGGTTAATGAGACCAAGAAGTTTTGTTGAGATACCTAAAGACTTTTAACTACTTTGTCTTAAACAGCTTTAAGATTTTTTTTCATTCCCCCAGTCATATTTTAGTACGTGGCATTCTGTCTTTGGAAGAGATTGAATGTAATTATTCCTAGATGGCATTGTTTTAAACAACCTGCTCGTGCAAAATGCTGAAACTGAGGGACCACTTGATGTATTTTGAGCGGGATATGTAGAGACAGTTCTGGTCTTGGAACACTGCAGTGTCAGAGAAAAAAGTCAACTGGCAGGGAAAGTTTTGAAGGCATTCAGTAGAGAGTCTTCTAGAAAGTGTCATGCTTATTTTTCACGCTCTGTCCTGGACATTTTTGTTACATTGAATGTTAGTTATTTTCTTGGACTATACCATAGTGCAACCCTCATCCTTCTAACAAAATCCCTCAACAGATTTGCACAGTATTGAACAGTTGATAACCCATTTAGAAAGACCAGAGATGAAATTAAATGAAAGTGGATTTGTGCAAGTAACTTACCAGGCTTATTTCAAGAGCTCCCTTCGTAAATTATTGCTAAGGTCCTGTGCAGCCAAGAGGATATCATATGCATACATGATGATTACAGGTTATATGTGCTTCTGTGATCTTGTAGCTTTTAAGTGGTTACAAGGGAACTGGGATCCTTGCTTGGTACAAGGTTGCTGCAGTAGGACTTGTGAAAGTAAATATATGAAGGAGCTGGAATGTCTGTGTTTGTGGGAGAGGTGTGTCAACAGTGTGACTCAATATGGATGTCACTTTGATACAAGTGAACTGAAAAAATATGTATACTTCATCTGTAAAGACAAGGCAAACTGCCCTCTTAAGTACTTTAAAATGAAATGTCCATGGTTGAGTACTACTAACTGAGTAGGTGAAACACCAGGACATGACTGCTTGCTCTTTCAAATATCTGTTGAAAAATTAAGTTTTCTGGAAAATAAATTTAGTGCAGGTTTTAGGTATTTTCCTACAGTTTCTCACTTTTTATTTTTTATTTTTTAGCATGGGTTAACAACATTCAGTCACAGATGCCTAAATAAAGACCTGTTCTGTTTCCATGGGAGTAAATGGGTGTTTTTTTCATTGATCTGACCTAAAATTGCCACATTTTTCAAAAGTAACTTCAAAATGAGCTGTCAGTATATAGCCTTTTGAAAAATCAGGCTGATTACTTGATTGCCTAAATTTTGACACCCATGTTGAACACCTCTGCTATATTATTCTAACCATTAAAGACAATCATTCCCAAAGGGCAGTCCTTGAGAAATTCAAAGCTGTCCACGGGGGAAGCAAATTTCTTGTTATTTTCATTAAAAACTTGACGATGATGGTAATGATGATAGCAAGTGGGTCATGAAAAGTGGTCATGAAAAACAGTTCACAGTGTTCTCTCAAAAAATATGGAAACTACTGATCTGTGGCAAGTATATCAAGTCCTACCTCCTTTTGATATGGCAGTATGAATACCAAGGTGAGCTTCCCGTGTGCCTGTTAGCACAGAGAAGTTCTTGTATTTATATCTGCATGTTTGTGTGAACTCATATTCAAGAAAGGTTAAAATAAAATGTCTAGAATGCCATTTCTGGAGGATGTTACAATTTTTTTTGAGTTTTTCAAGTGAACGAGGCTCATGGCCTTGCATTTTGTGCTGACTCCACGTCTATCAGCAGAAAACAATTCTATGATTTAGATGCAGGCTAACATATTGGTTTGTTTCTGAAAGGAGAATTCTCAGGTATTTTTTGAATCAATCTCTCTTCCTCTGGGTCTTGAGAGATTTGAGAACTTATGGGTAAACTTGGGACATGCAGGCAAAAAGGCTGCTCTACTCATTCTCGTGTTGATGGAGTTGGCCAGCCAGTGCTCAGCCACTGTGCATATCCTCCTGAATTTGAGGTTAATGGAACAGGGAACCTTCCCAGGCATTGGAAAGACCTCAGTGTAAAGAACCTGATTTTTAAGGAAGCATTGGTAGCTGTGGTCGGACACCCTGACAGCCAGAAAGAGCATTTCAGGAGGGAAACAGAGTCCTGTGAAGTCTGACAGAAGGTGCTCTGTGTCCCATGGCATTAGTAAGCTGACTCTTTTAGGAGGGCCAGGCAAGTTCGTTGTTCTTGCCACACAAATGAGTGGTGATGTGCAGGAACAGTAGAACCTGATGCTATAGCATAGCCTCCTGAGAACTTGTGTATGTAGAATAAACAGGGAGAAGAGGCTAACCTATATTTTTAGTATGAATGTGAGATTTACAAGGAAAGAACATTTGGCTGTTGGTCTGGAGACAGGAGGATTGTCTATTGACTTAAGTGAAGTCAGTCATTACTTTGAGCTGTGACTTCATTAGAACTGAAAGAGAGAAGACACCTTTTAACTCCAGTTCAAGCACTTTATAGGCCAAAAAAAATGGTGTGGTTTTTTTGGGTTTTTTTGGCAGTGAAGTTCTGTTGTATTTCTCTTGATTACTCTGCTTGCGTGCTTTGGTCAGCCCAGGCCTCCCTCTCCTGTTCATGTCACATTGCTGAGTTGCAGCATTTACTGGCTTACACTTAGGTTACTCTCCTTACCCTTAATCTTATGGTGTTGAGATTGCTTTACTACTGGTTTGGTGCTCAGACTTCTACATGAAAAGCCTTTTGGGAGACAAAAGCATGAGGTGTCAGAGAGAAAAGCTAGAGCAGAGGCAAAAGATGGAGGGAGCAATGTGTCCGTGGAGCATGTTGTTGTAGTACCATTACTGGGGAGCTGGTCCACTTGTAGGGAAGTTCAGCATAAAAACCACAGAGGGAGGAGAGAGCCCAACTTCAGTTTTCTTCCCCATGTGTTACATGTGTAAGCTTCTGAGATGAAATGCAGTTGTAAATGGAAAAGAAGTTAATCAAGTCATTTTAATTCTGCTTAGTCATAATGGTTTTGGCCCCTTGCCATCACTGAAGACCTTTTTCATAGATTTCCAGTGCGGTATAACTATTGTATAAATTATTAATTCTGCTTTGTAGCAAGTTACACATCAAGACAGTAGAGTTTGGAAGCAGATGTTGAACATGTTTTTTAGGTGCTGTATTTGCCCTACTTTGTAATTCCAAATTATTTATTGCAGTGCAGTACTGTAGAGTTTGCATTTTCATTAAGGTCTCATTACTGCCAGTGTGTTGCTGTTGATGGGTCTACTTTATGTCTTTCTTCACAGTTAATGGTCATGATTGGAGAACATTTGCAGCCCTTTGTATTTTGTCATATTGTTGATCAATTCTGTTCAGCCTGCCGACCACTCTGTCGCAGTAAAATGATGGCGTTCTCCGAATCCTGTGTGAAATTAAATAGGATTGATTAGTGACAAGACAAATGTAAATGGCTCTTAGTATTTTGTTAATATGTGGTACAGGGTCTTACTGACCAGAAAAAGAGCGAAACCTGTGGCCTTGAGTCCCCTGCTAACTATTGATTTTAATTATTACCCAGTACTCTCCTTTTATATGTACTAGGCAGCTCAGCATTTGTTTTGGTTCATCTTCTGCATTTTATAAAACCATTCCCCTAGAACTGCACATCACTTACCAATAAATGAGTTTTGTCCTTGGAAAACCTAAGAAGGAGGGTGACAGATTATAGCTTATTTAAAAGGGAGAGCAGGAAGTTCCCGTTGTGTCCCATCACTTCCCTACAGAGTTAACCCTTAAAACTTTCAGCCTTAAAACCTGCACACCTGATATATCTGAAGCTTATTTAGTTAGACCTGGAATCACTTCAATTGCAAAAACCATAAGAGAATAAAATCACCCAGTTGCCAAAAGGCCATTATTATCTCTGAAACGCTCCAGAAGAACGGAC
This sequence comes from Heliornis fulica, assembly GCA_013399135.1. Lineage (NCBI taxonomy): Eukaryota > Metazoa > Chordata > Aves > Gruiformes > Heliornithidae > Heliornis > Heliornis fulica. Next base: position 34,491 of record VXBZ01003972.1, read on the forward strand.
CATCCAGTGCCTGATTAGAAGGGACTGCAGGCTCGTTCAAGCTGGGAGCAGCAGAGGGGAATGTGGGATGTGTGTGTGAGGCTTTGCTTGCAGGTGGGCTGAGCCAGAGAGTTGAGGGAGAGTTGGAGCAAGTGCTGTACCCATCTGAGGTGCCAGGCACAGAACCATCCCTGCTGCGGAGCTCTGCCTTCACCCAGGGTTGAACAGAACGGCCTCTGGCTGAGACATAGTAATGCCTGTGACTTCTGCTGCTTCCAGAATTGCCTGTATTTTATTCTCCTCCTGTCAGTTATCCCCTGTGGTTTTGATGTTTTGTTCTAGCTTTGATTTTTGTGTTTAATTTTTTATTTTACTCTCTGAATAGGGACTGTTTACAAGGGCATGTATTGACAGGGCAAGGGGTAATGGCTTTAAACTGTAAGAGAGAAGATTTAGGTGAGATACTGGGAAGAAATTCTTCCCAGGGAGAGAGGAGGCCCTGGCACAGGGTGCCTAGAGAAGCTGTGGCTGCCCCTGGATCCCTGGCAGGGTTCAAGACAGGGTGGATGGGCCTTGGGGCACCCTGGGTGTGTGTGGGGGTGGCCCTGCACATGGAAAGGGTGGCACTGGGAGGACTCTGAGGTCCCTTCCAATTCAAAACTATTCCATGATTTTGCTTTCAAAATAATTTATTCTATTACATTGTTTAAGAGATGGGGCTTTGGGCAACCTGGTCTAGTGAAGGTGTCCCTGCCCATGGCAGGGGGTTGGAGGTAGATGATCTTTGAGGTTCCTTCCAACCCTAACCATTCTATGATTCCTGATTCTGTGCTGGGGTAGCTGGTGGATCAACCTGGCCTGCAGGGACATTAGCATAGATGTTGTGGTGGGTGGTGGGATGAGGTGTTGCAGGTTTTTTTCTGTTAGCTGCAGATGTTTCATTGGAGCTATTTGCAGGAGCTTTTGTTTCACTTAAAAAGAGTTTTTCTATAGGATAGCCTGTGGCTTGTTTGAAAATTTCTGTATGACTTGTTTTGAAACATTTTTGTAGCTTTAGAATATTATTTAGATTCAGGACTTAATCCATGCAGTTATTTTCAGATAATATAATATCAGGTCTTTGTTCATAGAGACCCAATATTCATTTTTCCATCTCCCTAGTTCAGTTGCTTAAGTGTGAAGTTTTTATTAAAGTTCTTGTTTTCCCTTACACCCCTGAAGACTGTTTAATTTAACCTGGCATTTCCCATCAATTCCATAAGCACTTGTTACTCCATGAGCTTTGTTTACAGCCCTTGAGCCTCCTTCTCCATTAGGATAGCCGTTGTTTCCAGGGACTGGATCTGTTTTTACACCCTTCTGCAGAAACCTATCCAACTAGTGATATTTTGTTTATCTTACTCTTTTTTTGTATGGCTTCACAGAAAACTTCCCAACTAGTTATTTTGATACACAGTTGCTGTTAAATTCTGCCCTCAGTAACATACATGTATCTTCTGTAAAATCACCAGTGTGTATCAGATGCCAAGAATGGATCCTAAGTTATGTCTTCTTTGTAGTGTCCAACCAAGATGGATCATGTTGCCATGGTCATGCTGCACAGACTTTGTCAGTCACAGTGTTACTGATGCCAACATAATAGCAGTTGAGAACAAAAATTTCTTCTTTATAGGAAGTAGTTATATGTTTGCATCTTCTTTAGATGCTTTAAAGACTGTAAGAAAGATTCACATGTTCAGAATAATATTTATTTTTTCCTGTAGTGTCACACACGGTGACACCTGGAAATGGCCGGACTCAGAAATGCCAGGAAAGCTGTTCATTTTGATAGATATCCCGTAACAAGGATGGTTATTAGGTGTGACACTGTAATCAGCATTTTCAACTAGAAGCCAAATCTCCCTTGCTTTCATTCATCTACTGTAATGCACATGGTGACACGTGGGCTAATTCTTTTCACTTTAGAGCCTTTCCCAGGGGTTTTATGACGTTCGGTAGTCTGAGGGGGGTGGATGTGTAAGGTCACCTCCTTCCCACAGTGCTCAACATGCAGAAGACCAGCAGACAGCTGGGTTATACATCACACTGTTCATAGGCAGGCTTTCACTGTGATTGATAGTGCTTTGCTGGCCTGAGCAACTGTTGGGTTGTGCTACTAGGTTTCTACATCAGGAATTAAGTACTGCTTTTGTCTACATGGTTATGTGTCACAGCCTGAGTGGGTTTTCTAACCATTCAGGTTAAAATGAAATTCTAAGTCTGCTCTGTAAGTAACACCTTTGGGAAAAGAGATACCCAGCTGTCTCAGGGAGTGGTCCTCAGGGGAACAATCTCAGGTAGTCCCTAGTGTGCTCAAAGCTGTCACCGTCTCTATATGTGAAACATTGTGATGAAGCATATGACATACAGTAAACTGTAAAAGGTGCTTTCAGTCACTGGACCAAGCAGAGGTGTCTGTCAGCAGGCTTTAACCCTAGTTGTACAGAGGAAAAGTGGACCTGGGGGAGTGGCTCAACAGCCTTGCCCAGGTGGAGCAGAGAATGGGAAGTGTATATTGTCAGGGACCCCTGTGATGATCCTGGGGACCCTAGATAGAAGTTCAAGATGTCTGTGTCTGGGGACGTATAAGAGGCAATATTCCTGTATATTTTTTGATAGACAACATATGTGGATTTATTGTGCCGATGCTGACTGCAAATACCAATGAAGAAGGTTCAGGATCAGATTATCTTATTCACTAATACATTTTAAAATGCTTAGACAGGTTGAGACCATTCCAAGTATCAGTATTCAATGATGGATCCCTAGGGCTTGAGGAGATTAAAGGTTTCTTTTCATGCCAAAGAGTCAGAATACTAATGCAACACAATGAAAACATGTTTAGCTCTCAGAAGGATTATAGGGACTTCCAGAGATTTTAATCCATAGAGGATTCCTAATTACTGTAATAATGATTTTCTTGCAATAGTTCACAAATCTATGCTGAGCAAAAGGGGAAAGTATCTTTTATGCAAGGAAATGCAAAGGATTACTTTATAATTAACTTATAAATCATCACTTAGTTGATAAAAGGCCTGTTGCATTGTAAAAACAGTATTTCTTACTCAGTGACTAGTGTAGCTACACTACAAAAAGGAAAGTGGTATAGCTTTCCTAAGACACTGTTTGGGTGGTTTTGTTTTACTGAAGCCAATCTAACCCGGCAGTGAATGAGGATAAACTCTGAATTAAGCAGAAGGCAGAGTAGTGCAGTCACTGTGTTATTTATACCAGTCTCTTCTACTTTCATGTCAACACTATTTAAAGGCATAGGTTATAATTGGCTTTAAATGATAGCAATCTACTCCCACATTCTGCAGTTCTTGTTGAGTTATGTAAAAATATCAGACTGTAGAGTATGATTCATCTTATGAGTTTGATGCCTTCTTTTGTTTATCCCCCCCAACACCCCCCATAAAAAAAGTTTCTATATCCATTGACTATATTAATCAACAAGACTGACTCAGGTACAGAATTAGGTATTGAGTTAATCTAAAACTGGATGAGATGAAGTCCACCATGAGTTGTCAATGTTCCCACTTCCCTGAGTACAATTTGCCTTTTATCCCTTATAACCAGTTCACCTCTTGTGTATCTTGTATTATACTGTAGATCTGTCCATATTTTTTGAGAATACTTATTATCAGATGAAAACCTTTGCTCTGAGAAAAAGAACAAAAGCAATGGAAATACATGACATTATGAATTTTTAACCTGGCTAAGTAGTGGGATGTAAGATGAGAAGTATTTAATGTTTCTGATGATTAGCCAACCTCTAATTATTGGGGCTTAAGAAGAAACATGTTTAGTCACTAAAAGCTACGTGATTTCCCTGTCTTTTGATACCAGCTGCATTTGCATTTGGAGACAAGTTATGTGAAGTGCATTGAAAACTTCTATGTAACTCGTTTTCAAACATTTTTTTAACTCTGAAATATTATTTCAGTTCAGGAGTTAATCCATGAAGTTGCTTTCAGGAAAAAAATGTTATTAGGCCTATGATGGATACGTGTCTCCCACCCGCCCCCCACTCCCTTGAGAGGGAGAGAAATCATGAATAAAGTTCAGTCTGCAAAGAAGGGAGGGGTTGGGGGGAGGATGGCACAGGGGAAAGGGGGGGAATAGGGAATGGAGGCTTCAGTATCCAGTCAGTTCCTCAGGAGTTGTTCTCCTTCTTG
>VXBZ01003972.1:38743-153628 GCA_013399135.1 Heliornis fulica
GTCTCTTTGTCCTCCATGGGCTGTGGGGGGACACCCGCTTCACCATGTTCCTCTCCACAGGACGCAGGGAATCTTCTCTCAGCGCCTCCTCCTCCCCCTTCACTGACCTTGGTGTCTGCAAAGTTTCTTCCACCTTCTCCCTCCCTTCTCTGGTGGCAAAATGTGTCTGTTTGGGTTTTTCTCTCTCTCGGATGTGATTCCCAGAGGCCTGTGACTGGCGCTGATTGTCCCGGCCTTGTCAGCAACAGGGTTTGGGATTGGGCCTTGGGAGCCCAGCTGGGATTTGCTTTGTTGGACCCTTAAGAAACTTTCTAGCTGCTTCTTAAAGAAGCCACATTGTAAACCTACCACAGGTCTGCACAGTCTTCAAGACCTAATCTGCCCAGTGTTGAAGCCAAGATGGAGTGTACCCAATGTACCCTTGCCCAGGCCTTGAAGGCACCAGCTCCCCCAAATACAGCAGGCTCACTTGAGCATTCAGTGGCTCTGTGGGATCCAGTAGCGGAAATCTAACCTAACCATTAGTAGGAAAGGACTAGAACAATTAGTTGCAGTGATTACTGAAAGACACCTTCGGCTCTAGGGAACTGTCACTAATAGTTGGGGGTGGTAATGGAATGAAATTCCCAAGGTCCCCAGTTTCTCCCATTGATGCCTTGACCAGCGCTGGCTTAATGCTTCGTCCTGGCATTCCCCTCTGCGCTGCTAGCCAGTGGCCATTTGAATTCCACCAGCATGTGTCCAAGAGCCTCTGGCAGTAGTTGGAACAAACATAAAGTGAATTTGCAGCAGAATGCAACCAGTATTTATCAGATACTTTGTCAACTTCTCTGTAAATAGCCACAGTGGATTTGCTGTACATCTCTGCATCAGTGCAGGGTGCTGAACACCATGCAGGCTTCTTCTGTCCAAAGAGCTGTGCTGACAAACTCAGCAGGACTCCAGGCCAGGCCACATACACAGGATTATCATGCTGACACAAAATGTTGAATGATGAATTCTTGTATAAGCTAGCAAATTTCTCTACTGTTCTATTAATACATGTTGTTACTTTTGCAATAACTTATTTACACATCATTGCTTAGTTGTGTAGATTGACAAACTGACTCCATCCTTGTATTTTATTGCTCTCCAAAGGGAATCTAGAGATGTTGATGCTGGTGTTGGTTCTTGGTTTGGTGGGGGGGGTTTTTTGTTTTTTTTTTTCTTGATGCTTTTCTTTTGCTAAGCTATAGAAGACACGTTTTTTGATACATTGTACTTGGAAGCTGCCTGAAGGTGATGTGTCTCTCATTTAATTTCCTCCCCAGCCTCGCCTCATCCTCCCTTAGAATGGACTGGCAAGCTTCCTAGACCTTCTCCTAGGTGGCAGATGTGTAGAGGTGCAGACTGTGGCCACAGCAGCTGGAGCCCCAAAGAACTGCCATTTATGCCAAAACCATGGTCAAATCCAAGGATGGCATCTGCACATACTCTGCTATGCTGAATGATTAATGACCCTTTCTCTCCCTGCACATGCATTTCAGTCTAATTCCACTTAGGAAATTACAGGTGATTTTAGAGATATTTGTTTCCTCAGTGAGATCTCATGCCACTGTTCTGACTTAAATAAAGCCTTGCCTTTTCCAGTTGTTATTCTGTTAGTAAATATAGCCAGCCATTGTGCTAAAATTTTCCTTCTCTCAAGCAGATGTAGGTGTAGGGAATTTTGTGGGTGGTCTTGGATGTTAGAGGAATTCTCTTGATGCTTTTCCTTGTACAAGTTAGTATGCAAATTACATTTTTGTGCTGTATGAATGCCAGTTTGGTGGAATTTTCTGCTAATTGTGGAAAATGTGTTTACAGCTTTTGCTCCTGAGTTAAAAGGCATTGTAGTATTGCACCATTTGAGTGATAAATGCCTGTCTTCTTGTGTTACAACTTTATTTTTGGTTTCAATTTCCTTCTAGATGTCCTTAATATATTCTGAGGGTTTAAAAGATTATGTTAATTCATTTCACCCACAGTGAGTGTTTTCATGGTTTATTATTCCTTGCTAAGGTTTCCATGTTACTTATGCAACTTTTCCTCTTTAAAAAATACAATCATAACTTTTTTTTTATCTTGTAGGCTAGTCCACACAATCAGTTGGGTACTTTGCTTGTGCATTTGATTGCCATAAGTATAACTTGCAGTGTCAGTGGTGCTCACAAGCTCTCTTACACCTCAGCGAGGTACAATACCCCGAGGAGAGACTTGAGTGAGAGCAGAAATGTAATCTCTTCCAACACTTCAATTAGCATAAGAAGTTGGGCTGTCTACTCCAGTATCCTGATGCTCAGTGATCATGTTCCTTCTTAACCTTTGGCAGCAAGCGGCTGTGTCATACCTGACACAAAAGGATTCACATACTTCATAAATGTTTAACATGATCAGAAGTAACCATGGAAATTCTTAGTGCTTATATAGATGGCTAATCCTTCTTTTATGTCTTACTAAGCTGTTGACCTTACTGATCCTCCAGGTCAGTGGACATCTCACGTTAATTATGTGTAGCGAGAAGAAGCACGCTGTTCCTTTGTGAAGTTCAATTATCAGCTTTTGTCTTTAACTTCATGTCTCTTCTTCTGAAATACACCTAGAAGGAGAGTTTCCTTGTTCCATTAGCCATCTTCAGGAGAAACTGACAATAACTACATTTGTTTTATATACTTGAAAATCCTTTATGGTTTTTTTTTGTGATGGTCTCGTATGATCTGTAGTGTTTTCAGGAAGCCCTTGCCATAAGAAAGTGAGAAAAGGGAAAGGTGCCACTGAATCAATATGACCTTCTTTTCTCCCTTAAAATATCTTCCAGGATTTTCCCGATAAATAAATAGTTGTGTTTTATTTAAGTTTCAACTTTGTACTTCTGGAAATTTTGGGAACTTCTCAAAGTAATTACTACATGCACAGGCATTCACAGGGCTGGGCTTCCATGGGAATTGCTGCAACACCTTCAACAGCTGCAGACGGTGAAGGTGGAAGGGAAGATAATGGGAGCCAATTTGGAGCAACAAGGGTGAGAGCTGAGCACCTCTTACATGATAGCAGACAATTAGTGACATGGAGTCTAGTTTTCAGTCACCTGAAAAGTCCTTTGCATAACTGAGACCCAGATCAGTGGTATTTTCAGGATTTCTCCTATCCTTTGTGTTAGGCACTCCTAGTCCTTTTGAAAAATTTTTGCTGCCTGTTAAGAGGTTGTCATTGATTTCACACAAAAATAATTGGACATTTTTGCTGACTCATTGGCAAACAGTGAAACAGTATCAGCAAAATAAATAGTTTCTGTCCCTTAGTCATTTGCTTGCTGCATTCAGTGACCTTGTGCATTTTGACTAATGAACATATCTACTGGTATTTACAGCAATACTTTTCTTTCTGCTAGAGGGACAAAGAATGAGAGTACTCCTTTGGAATGACACTCCCTCTCCCAGAATAGCAAAGACATCTAGATCTTGAGAAGCAAACTCATTTCCTTATTGTGGGCATAAGAGAGACAGCACAATGAGGAAGAAAGGGAGAGGAGATGTATAAACCTCATACTGATTAAGGAAGGACCACTTAGTTTGGTGCCTCTGATGTTATCTCATGTGCAATGCACACAAAAGACAGGCCTAGCACACCATTGGCACTGTAAAGCATCACATTCAGATCGCAAGGTTACTGGACCTCTGAAGGTCATGAGGTTCAGTCTCTGGCTCAGAGTAGGGCTAATTTCAAATGCAGACTGGATTATTCTGTTTTTTTCCAGCTGAGCTTTGAACATTTGCAGGGTTAGATACTCTGCCATGCCTCTGAGCAAGCTAGACCCAATGCTCTCACCGAGGACTTCACCCCCCACCACCATGACCCCACTCAAGCCACAATTTCCCTTACCACAGTTTGTCTGGTACCCCCTCTGAAGGAGTCCAGTTGTGTCTTCTCCACTTAGTAGCTGAAGACAGCAATTAGTTCCCCCTCATTTTTCTCCTCACAGCCCTTAACTTATTCCAAGTATTTCAAGACCATAATAATTCCCTTCTGTGGCCAGCGTTGTTGTTGTGTTGTTCTGGAAAGGCCCTCAGTTACCTCTGTCTGGTTGCTTTCAGCAGGGCAGTGTGGCCTGATGCCTTGGTGTGCTTGCAGAAACGAGCACAGGAAGAGAGGGAACCTGAGCTGAGCATCAGGAAAGCAGTAATGAGCTCCTGGCCAGAGGCAGCTTGGAATTTGAGGGGACATATTTGTGCCGCCTTGTCTGTTGTCATTTTTCCCCTATCAATTCTTCTTTCTCTGTATTGCTTTTACCCTTTATTTCCCTATAGGTCTCTGCTTTCCCTTTGGAATGTTATCCCAGAAGGAAATTTGTCGTGTGAAAAAGGGAAAAACAAAAAGGTGCAAGCTCACACACTGAAGCAGAACGTTGCTCAGATTCTTGAGAGCCATCACCTTCATCTGCATGGCTGCAGGTTTCACAGCCCTACCTGTGGAGGGGTTGGAATGTAACTAGCTGCTGTTTGAGGCCAACTGTCAGATAATGAGATGACCTTTCCTTGCAGGGGGGTTGGCCCAGTTGGAGACAATTCCTTCTTGACCAGTGAAGAGGTGACAGAGATTCTTTAAGATCAAGGAAGGTGCAGACTGAAGGTTTAGATTAATTTCTTACAAGAGTAATTATTCATTTGGTGAATAATACCCCACACATTCAGATTTGGAGAAGAGGCCCAGCTGCTTTACCTGGAAAGGCCTTTGTGGCCTTGGGAAAAGTTCCCCTGGTCTCACACTGCCTGCTGTGAAGGAAATGAGATGTTAGAAGGCTGTTCTCCTTCTAAAGCACGAGTAGAAGGGTATTACTGCGTGTGCTGTCTCTTTGGGCTGTCCCACAGCCCAGATCTATTATATAGCTTGCTGCAGGAATCTGTAAATTAAGAAATTAATTTCTGTGCCACTGTAGCAGTAGCAAAAGCAAACCATTTGTGTCATTGTGAGCTCATGCTTTGTGTGGAGTCATTGCCTGTACTCCAGCTGAGAAGGAAAAGCAAACCTGAAGCTTTGCTCTGCCTAAGTTGGTGTGTGAAGAAGACTATTTAGATATTTGTTTATAAGTATCCACATACTTAGACAAATGTTTGTGTCATAATGTGGTTCTAAAATACGTTCTCTTTGTGTTGTGAGTAATTGCAGCCAATCTGCAGGCAGTTTATTTCTGTTTATTTTCTAGCAAATTCATCAGCTTCTTCCATCAAAATCCCATGTCAGTGTTTTGGGTCTAATGTTCTGTGGCTTTAGAATTATCACCCACATGTATATTCCAAAATTACAGTTCTGCTATAAAGTCATCCTGCAGGGAGCTCTTGAGGCTTTCATGACCTCATTTACACAGTGATAAATTCCCACATCTCATTCAGTCAGTGGTTTTGCTGTGAGTATATAAGATAATTTTACAAAGTTAAAGTGGTATGTCATAATTAAAGGTATAATAAACTATTAAACTTGAACAAATGAACTGGTGCTCTGGTGGAAAAAAAGACAGTAGGCTTGTAAAAGCTATTGTTCCTCATTACAGTAATGGGTGTTCCTCAGTCTAGGTCCGTGTGGCTGCTTTGGATGTCCTTATTATGAGGCTGATCTTGGAATGGCAGCTTCCTTCTTTTTTATTTATGGATTCCATTAAAGGCAGCTATGGCAGTTTACTGAAGCTTAATTGCTTGCAAAGTGAAAAAGTATTTTTTCACCAAGTAAAAAAAAAAACAAAACCCAAAAAAACAACCAACCCAAACCCAACCTTCATTTAAAATGGGTATTTCAGTAAAACCTCCCTGTTTCCAAAATGAGAGTCCTTTTTCCTTTCTCCTTTTTTCCTGAATTCCACTGGGGGCAGATCAGTACACGGCCTCTAAAACGTGTACAGTATGAGGGTGCGAGTGAACCTACAGGTAGTACTGAAGGCAGAATTTGGTTCTATAATAGCCCTAAGTTTCCAAGAAAAGTTTCCTATTTGAAGAGGAGATTGTCAGGTCATCTGAACAGGGGTTCCTCATTGGGGTTGCTGTCAATGCAGATCCTTTAATGAGAATTGATAATGAAATTAGAGAACAACCTTGAAAAAGTGGTGATTTTTTCCTTTTATTTCCTAAAATACATTAAGGCAAGTGTAATGGCTCTATTTACAAAAATTAGGGTTTCATTTCTACATATATATATATGCTTAATCTCTCAAATGCAATATCATATTGTATACATCTTTTGTCTGTTCATTGGGTTTTGTTTTGTTTTTTAATTATTAGCTTATTCTCCTCAATGCTGTTCTTTTGAGTTGGTTGATACCATGACTGTCGAATATCCCTAGAGTGAACACAGAAAAAGGAGGAAGAAACAATAATGACTAGTGAAGGATATTGTCTTAATCATGTATTCATTACATTTTCTTTAGATAATTAACTGATTTTTTTGAGTTTAGCAACTGTTCCCATTACTGCAGTTGCTACACGGTGCTAACACAAGCTTTGACACAGAACTAACTTTATTTTTGGAGCCAAGTCAGCATCTGATGGGGATCCTTTGCCCATCATAGTATTTCTATGGTAGTTTCTTATAAAAATGGTTCAAGGGTACATTCTGGGAAACTGAGTCACGGAGTCTGTTGTCTGACTGACAGCCAATGTGCCTGGTAAGCCATGGCAGTGGTGATGTGTGGGATTCCAAGGGTATGTGGAAGGAATTCTTTGCCAACTGAATCATTTTCCTCTTAGGAAGAGCACTCCTTAGAAGGGGAAGAAGCAAATGCAGCAGAACAGGTTAGTTTGTGATTTACTGCTGCAGACCTCAGCTCACAAAACTGAGTGCCAGTTTCATTTTGGGGCAGTATTACATCTGCTCCTTTTCAGCAGGGTGGGGGAGGCCGGTGGGAGTGAAGGGCTTAGTAGAGTGCATTGGGTGATGAAGTTGTTCAGGCTTTGCTTTGTTTTGGCTGTGTAGGATAATAGCAATCTACTGTCATTGTAAAATAGGATAAGCAGCTGAGAAGGGAAAAAGATCCTCAAGTCTTAGTGATTGACCTGGGAAATTAGATAATAAGCCATCAAATCTTCAAGCATCTGTAATTGTGTGATGATTCCAGCATCTTAGTGTCTCTGAGGATATCCAGTCAAGTGACAATTTTTGTTACTTTTATGTAGACAATTAAATAGAAACTAACTATCTTTTAAAAATTTTGGCAAGTCATTTATTTTCTTCTGCTTGAAAACAATCTTGGAATAACCATTGTATTTATTAATAAATTCTGATTATTTTATAATGCATTTTCATTCTTTAGAAAAATAGTGTATTTTGTAGACCTGCAGGATGCTGTTGTTAGGTTATGTTAGATGCAAACTGAAAAAGGTGAGATTTTAAAAAAATAAACCCAGAGGAGGAGTGAAGCTGTCAGTGCCTGATAAATGGTGTTGTACTTTCTTGAAGGAGAGCAGTAACAGCTGCTGGTTGTTCTTGACTAGTTAAAGTTGATGTCAAGGTTGTGACTGGCTACATCACAGGCCTGAAGAAGGTGTTTGCTGGGTTTGTTGGGGGTTTTTTTGTCTGAATTTATCATAGTGAACTCTCCCCTGGAAGCTTATGTTCTCCAGGAGGGCTGTCAAAACTCTCCAGTGAATATCACTGCTGTCACTGAGTCCCTGCACTGGCTGACATTGCTTTGGAGAGAAATTTTCTGTAGAGTTTTAAAAAAAGGCCTATGCATATTATCAGCACCCTGCTTAAGATCAAGTGTAATCCCTGGGCCTGGTCCTTTGGCCTGCATGGAAATATGTAGCTAGATTGCTCTCTTCCATCTCTAGCATGTTCCCAGGCAGAGAAGATGAGATCACTGAACTGCTGTGCTGAGCATCAGTCTGGAGATGTTCTCCAGAGCTGCACTTACCAGGGCAGGTTAGGCCATAAGTGACCCCCACAAAGCCATGTGAGGAACCCCTTCCCCACCTTACCCAGGAAAGTATCACAGGGTCAGGGCACTAAGTTATGTCTCGACCTCTCTATATTGTTGGCATGTGAAAAATGCTACTGGTGCCTGACACCAAATCAGCACTGAATGTTGATGGAAGGGAAATAGGTAGGTCATAAAAAGCAAATAGATGCAGGGGAAATATGATGAAGTAATGCTATTATGCATCCTTTGTCTTACACTTTGTACAAGCAAGCTTATCAATGCACAGGGTAGAGGCCATGTGGCAGTTCCAGTTTAACCACCTTTTTCAGTTTCCTGTAAGCTGCAGAAACCTGCTGGGTTGATTTCTTTACAAGTGTCCCATTTTGGGGCATACTGGATGGAGGTGGGTTTGGTTCAACAAATGGAAAGTCTGTGCAACTATTTCCTACTAGCTTAACAGATGAGGGAGTGTTGGGGAAGGGAGATTAATTTCAGCATGGAAAAAAAACAAGGATTTCATTATTGTGTGGGTCCTGCAGGATTTGGTATATGTATAGGACTAGGTTTCCCTTTTCCACCCATAGCAAGAATAAACTAATGCCTGTACCAGGTCACTTAACTTTATGGAGCCATCATAAATCAAAATTTCCTTGGTCACCAGTAAAGCATCTGCTTACCCACACGTCTTCAGCATTTATTACCTCTTCAAATATTTCCTTCAGCAGTCCTTTGTTACTCATTTTCTCTCCTATTATGAAACTATAGGAGAGTTAGTTCTGAGATAATATCCATTCTTTTAGCTTTTCAATTTGTCTTCTCTGCCTTCATAGGATCCTAACATCATATTTGCTAGACTAGTCAAATTGCTCTGAAGGACTAGTCTTGGTGTGCTTTGCCACCTTGAAGCATGTCTCGGTACATGTCTCTTAACTCCTTTTTAGTTTATGACATTGATGTGAGATGATATTTTACAGAGCATGTTAGTTTTTTGGGGTTTAGAATTTTTTAACATGTCATAATCAAAATACACCAGTCCATGTGGTCTCATCATTCCCCAGCATTCACCAGAGAGCAGCATCTCCTGACTGTCACTTAGTTGCTGTCACTTGGGGTTTGACTGGCACTTTACTAAGCCCCTAATAAATTCCATGCTTGATTCTGTCAAAGCAGCATCGTCTGTGCACAGTGAGACAGGCTTTAAATTGTTATTAGTGTAGCTGCACAAAGGAACTAATCTTGCACTACAGCACTTCGCCTTGTTCCCCACGGCTTAATCAAGATCTTTACACAGCTGTAAAGCTTGTTTGGGTTCCCAGAGATTGTGGCAGAAAATGACTTGCTGTGCACTTCTCTGCTTCTATGAGTGGTTTTAGTGAGCGTTTAGCTTTCCCTTTTTCTGAGGCACATTAGTCTTCAAAGTCATTCAATATATTTTACATTGTTTCATGTCTTGGAATGGCTTCTTTCGTAGGTTGCTTTGAAGCCTTTTCTTCCAATGTATTGTGAAAATTTTAGATTTTGTCCTAGGCAGGAGTGTAGTCAACTGCAAGAGACTACAGGGGGCTAGAAATTAGGGAAACACCAAACCACATTCACTTTTTCCTTGTGGCCAGCTACCCGCTGCCAGGGTAGCAGTTTGCATACTTCTCAACCTGAATTCCAGGTATTGTCTTAGCTTTCTGGGAGCTGTATAGGCTAGTATTGCTTTGTGTTCCCTGGGAAACAACCATCAACAGGAAAAACACACCAACCCCCCCCACACACCCCCCATCTCCTTTCTCTGCCTTCTTTACAAGTTGCTATTAAACACTCTGATTTAAACATTTTCAGTTGTATCAATGCACTCATCAGTGGAACTAACATAAATTGGTTTAGAAATATAAAATGTTCTAAAGGGAAGCAGTAATAATCCGAGTCAGTCATTTATAATGAGTCTTTCTTTGTTGTTTTTCCCTGCTTTCATGCTCTCTTGTATTCCTGTCACTGTCTGGTACTGTCACTCTGATGGAAACAGTAGAGGTGGAGAAGTCTTTGGTTATTTCTGAATATTAAGTGTGTATTTCCAGCAACTTCTGGGGTCTTGGAACCACAGAACTGTTGCTAATGATGTATCTATTCTGTTAGCTTCGTCAGAAACCCTTTTATCTGTAATATCTGCTCAGATGGAGTAATAGACTATAAAATGCTGTATAAAATGCTGTATTTCTGTGTTTCTTTTGTGTAATTGGAGCTAATGGCATGTTGTTATCTGTGAAGGATGCTGACAGAAAGGAATACAGGAATGTACCTTCCCTCAAGAGTGTGTGGTGTCTTAGGGATGTGCTATCTCGCGGCTTAATGCAGTTTAAATTTTAATCCAGGTGGCTGTGTAAGGAGGCCCTTAAAAAGGGGAAAAAAATCTTCATCGGAGTAGAACTGTTTCATGGAAACAATAGGGTTTGGAACTGCAGAAGAAACATTAAATGTAAGATGCTGGAGCTTCCCTTGGGTGAGAGCTTGGACACTGTTTCCTGTGTCACTCTCACAAGTGAGATAAGGAAATGTGGCATCTGTAAAAACAGCGTGGAGCAGAGGAGGAGACTGTGTAGTAGCTGCTCAGAAACGGTTGGAAGCAGAGCAGCACAGTGGATTTAGTGACTGAGTACTTTCCAGTAATAAGATTACTGAAACATGGGAATAGGTTTGGAATAGGTTTCCTGTGACACTCATGGTATTTCCATCCTCAGAGGCCTTTGAGAGGTGGCTAGATAAATGCACATCACTAATGGTTTCAGCAGAGAGGTTCCAGCCCTCCTTCAGAATCTGGGAGATAAACCTGATGATCTCTTGAGCTCCTTTCAAGACCTGTTGGTATCATATTATCTCAAAAAAGGCAGGATCTCTATCCCCTGCTTTTTTGACAGCCAGTGAGTCTATGTGCACACATGCTTTTATAGCTCATTTTTATTTCATAGCCAGACTAATGTTGGCTCTAAAGAGCAGAACTCTGGTATAGTGGCTGTATCCCCTTCCTCTTTTATATAGCAAACATAACAAGAAAAATATCCAGATTATGAAAATCTTTATTAAATAACTTGTTTCAACTTCATGGTGCAAAAGAACCCTGAACAAAACTGAGCAATCGGAAGGGCTTGACAAAGAGAGTAGTGATGGTTGGTTATATATGACATGAAAAACAGTCTCCATTTACCTGTTAGGTGTGAGCATTTCCCTGATGTTCCATCTGCAGGATCTGTTCTATTTATACTTATTTCATTCTCAGAGAGTTTTGTCGACTAGATAATGAGCCAAATGAGTGAATTCTCTTGGATATGTACAGAGTGTTTACTAATCAGTGGGCCCATTAGTTTAGTTTTGATTGAACCCCTGCCCATGTCAAATATATTATTCACATATTACTACAGTTCATTACTTTTCAACACCATCAAATACAACACGTGCTGAATTTTAAAGATTTCCTTTGTGAAGGCAAGTGCACATATTAAGGGACAAATTGCAATTACTCCACTCTTCTTGCTCCTTAAAATCATCTCCATAATATTATTTCCTGCCATTCTGCTCTACATCCTGCCTTTCTGATCCATCCACTACAGGAATGATGGGAAATAAAGAAATGCACGTCCGTGTCGGTGCAGTCTCTGTGTCAGGCAGTAGCAGCTACACCCAGTGATAGTTTTGGTAGCATACATCAGGTAGGAAAGGAAAATGCAGTAGTTATTCACTACCTTTATATGTCTGATTCTCTATTTTTAATTTTCACCTTCCAGTATATTTCACTGTGGAGTTTTAGTGCTTTGGAATGAATGCATGTGGGCATAGTCCCAAACTGTTAAATATAATTAAAAACACTCATGCAACAAAGAATATTAATAATTTGTCCTTCTTTAAGAATTCTGCAAGAAAAGTGATAATGATTCACTTTGCTATGCTTTAGTTCCTTGGATGCTGATACTTGAACAGAGATCAATATATTGCATATTTCTGAATGCAGACTATGAATTTGTTATTTTAACATCTCAGGCTAGTGGTGTCTTCGAGTTATTCTCGTTACTTTTCTCATAATTAGAGAAACTCTTGGAAGAATGCACTCTTTAATCCCATGGAGGGGTTTTTGTTGTATTAAAATAGTTTCCAGATAGTGATCCAAAATGAATTAATGGTTAGTTCTGTCAGTAAAAATTAACAAATGAAATGGGGGAGGAACAATAAGGATGGAAAAGTTCAGTTGGTGCCGCCACT
Source organism: Heliornis fulica (assembly GCA_013399135.1). Taxonomy (NCBI): domain Eukaryota; kingdom Metazoa; phylum Chordata; class Aves; order Gruiformes; family Heliornithidae; genus Heliornis; species Heliornis fulica. The sequence goes on from VXBZ01003972.1 coordinate 50,907, forward strand.
GGGCAGAAGAAACTACTGTTAGACATACGTGGGCACTCCTTGCTCTATCACTTAAACATTCTTTCTCCAAAGAAAGGTTTTCCTTCTTTCCATTGATATTCTGTGACAGTAGTTCTGTTTTCTAAATGAAGTGCTTGCTGAATATACTTGAGATTGTCAACCAAAATCAGAAATAAAAGCTCTAAACACCAGTGTAGGATTTAGAAGCAGGCATTCTTTATTGTAATGCCAGATGCATGGGGAATCACTCCACCTAACGTGTACACCTATCCCTGTTTCTCCTGTAGCATTTATTATACAAAAGGTTGTAAGATTCAACACTCCCAGTTACAAGGATTGGTCAGTAATTTACATATAGCTATAATATCTGATATGATTCCATGGTCAAACTGCACCTGCACAGGGTAAGGGTCCTCCCATTGGCAGGGGTCTTTTTGACCCGTGGGTGGGTATTTTAGTATTATAATGAAGTTGGTTTGCCTAAGCTCACTTAACTTTCTACTTTTGGTGCCAAGTCCTTGATTGTATCAAGGACAACTAAACTAAATTTGTGATTCCAGGATATACATCCTGCTAGTTTAGGTCTCTTTAAGGATACTAAACTTACAGATTTTTCAAGGCTGTTTCTTCTTGTTCCAGTTTCTGGAGGCTACTCACATTGTGTTCTGGTTAGTAGTTGGATCAATTACTAACATACAATCTTACAGCTACATGTTCATTAGAAATTTAACACTATAGGCTATAAGATGGTGGGCAATGATTGCAGTTGTGTTGGGTTTTTTGGGGGGGGGTGTTGGCATTTTTTCCCACTATTTGCTTCCAGATTGCATGCATGTTCCTCAAGGGAGAGACCAAGGTCTTAACTTTCCTTAGTGAGCTACTGGACCTGCTCAAAGGCAGGAGGAGGCAAGTGAGGGAGCCACAGCTCTGTGCTGGGAGCCAGCAGCTCAGGTGGGACAAACAGAATTTGATCCTGTCAATGGGAGGATGTGCTTGGGGACCGAAGAGGACTGGGTAGGCCTTGTTCTATCACCCATTTGGCTTGAAAAGGCGACCAGCCCTGAGGACACAATAAGTAGACAGATGGTTGTGTACAAATCTTTCATTTTACTTTTCTTTAATCATCACTTTGAATTTCTGTGTTTAAAGATGAAATACTCAAATTGCTGTTATAGTGAAGTTTGGCTTTTCCCATGTTTAACGATCTTCCAGTCCTCTTTGAGAACATCATATATGGAAATATTTTGGCAGCTCCATCTCAAAGCTATGGCAAGCTTGACACTTCCCTCAGTCAGCCGCAGTCTTCTTTGCAGTCAAACTCTTTGCCTTGGGAAAAGCAGTTGCCTCTCTCTGACTCTTACTAGCAGAGAGCACAAACTGCCAGTGGGAAGTAATCCTAAATTTGATTTTGTCAGAGGTTATACTGTCAGGTTATTTAGTGCTTTACTTTCACAAATGGATCTCTCTAAATTTTCCAGTTGTGTTTGAGTACCAAGGGAAAGAGCTTTGAGTAAAAAGGGCAAAATTTTGTTCAGATGCACCTGTCCAGAACCTTGAGATAGTTCATACTGGCTCCCCTGTAGTCTGTGTGCCCCAAATCAGAACTTGATCACTTGCTTTTCACATCCACGAGGAAACTGTACCGACCTCTGTGCTTGTGTTTTGTGGTGCCCCCTGAAAGATACCATAAAAGCACAACTCTGGTGCTCTAAGTATGGCAGTCTTTCAGTGAACATTAAGTAACAGCCTCTGAGTGTACTGAGTGCTCAGAGGGAGACGGGGCAGAAGCAGCGCTGGGCTGGGGAAGAAACTTCCCAGTGCTGCAGAGGGACCTGCAAACTAAAGATGATTTACTTACTTGCTCTAATTGGGGCTTAACCGTGACTTTGCTGTGCTGGGGTCATGTTTCATTCTTCAGTAGAGCAAATTATTAAATGTTTTATTACCAGATTCATCACTTCCAGTTGCATCACACTGAGAATTTGCTGATGACAGCTATTGATCAGAAGTCTTATGTTATCTCATCCTTCCTCTGAAAAGCGTCACCGAGCTTAAAATAATAAAGAATCGACTCTCCCAATCACATACAGTGAAGCTCTGCCTTTCTGTGGCAGCGCCTTTCCTGAAGCCAGAGACAAACATTTTCCCATGAAATGGGAAATTAAGTATGTCATTCTTCAAAATACCTTAAAGTCTTATATCAGTTCCTTAGATATTCGTGTGCTACTGGTGCTACTATCCTTTCACTGACATTAAAAAAGAAATAGCCTCTTAGAAGAGCACTTGTAAAGGTAATGCTGCACACAGTTTCCTAGCAAGTTATGCAAGGCACCGTGAAAGGATTTTGTGGAATCGTGCTATAAATCCCTTGCATAGGTGCTACTGATTTCTGGAGAGGGCTTGCTGGGAAAGGAATGTGCTGTTCAGGTCTCCAGAGGTGTTACAAACTCACTAAAAGGACAATAGCACTGGAGAAGCAACAGCAGGAGAAAATCAATTCCCTGGCTGTGTTTTGTTTGTTTGTTCTCAGCTACACTATACAGGGGAGAGTATGTGGATTAAGATGTATTCCCTCAGCTGGGGCTGAAGGTTGCTTTCTTTTTATGGTGAGAGTTTTGTGATGGCTCCTGTAGTACAGGTGTGCTGAGGTCTCTTGCTGGGTAGGTGTGATAAGCAGACACTGGCCAGTCAGGTCCTTTCCTGGGAGCAGCGTTTCCTCACACAGCAAAGAAACATTGTCTTCCTGGAAAGAGTCATCCAGTCACAGATTCACAGAATCACAGAATATTAGCAGCTGGAAGAGACCTCAAAAGACCATCCAGTCCAACCCCCTGCCCAAGCAGGATCATCTAGAGTAGATCACACAGGAACGTGTCCGGATTGGTCTGGAATGTCTCCAGAGAAGGAGACTCCACAACCTCTCTGGGCAGCCTGTTCCAGTGCTCTGTCACCCTCACAGGGAAAAAGTTCCTCCTTACATTAAGATGGAACTTTCTATGTTCCAGTTTGGAACCATTTCCCCTTGTTCTATCACTGGCCATCCCTGAGAAGAGCCTGGATCCACCCTCCTGACACTCACCCTTTACATATTTATAAACATTAATGAGGTCACCCCTCAGTCTCCTCCAAGCTGAAGAGACCCATCTCCCTCAGCCTGCCCTCACAAGGAAGATGTTCCACTCCATCATCTTGGTGGCCCTGTGCTGGGCTCTCTCAAGGAGTTGTATGTCCTTCTGGAACGGAGGGGCCCAGAACTGGACACAATACTCCAGGTGAGGTCTCACCAGGGCAGAGCAAAGGGGGAGAAGGATCTCTCTTGACCTACTAGCCACCCCCGTTCTAATACACCCAAGGATGCCATTGGCCTTCTTGGCCTCGAGGGCACACTGCTGGCTCATGGTCTTCCTGCTGTCCCCCAGGACCCCCAGGTCCATCTCACCTACACTGCTCTCCAACAGACCAGTCCCCAACCTATACTGGTCCCTGGGGTTGTTTCTCCTGAGGTACCCAAGCTATTTTAATGAGCAAGGTGTTTGTCTTACTCTGCCACCACCTCTTAAGACCAGTACCAGATGTTCTGTCACCATATTCATTTGCTGTCAGATCTCTTTTAATCATTGAAGGCCTAGGAAAGGCATTGTGTTTGTAAGGTTATACTGTCATTATACCTGCAAGTCATATTTAGTGCTCATATTCATTCTAGCATGCTGACAGAGCAGGAGAGGAAAAAGAAGGAATTGATGGATGAGAAAATGGAGGAATGTCCCCTGATTTTATCTTAGAAAGATCTCTGACGTTCCGTTGAACTAAGTCTCCAGTCATTTGCCTTGGGAAGGCATCATTAGAAGTCCTTATTCCCCCATGCCAGACATACTAAAGGTAAACCACTGATTTTTACATGAAACTGAAGCTGCTTTCCCTTTCCCAGTTACTTCTCCCCATCAATTCCCCAGGTCAGTAGGCACAGTGCCTATTCCTTCATCTTTGGAAAGACACTGTAATCCCCAAGGAATTCTCTGTTTTATTCAAGAGATGGGTTTTGGCCTTTTCCCTTCACACTGCATTCTTTACAGAATGCATTCCTTGTTGTGTCTATTGCAGCAGATTTTTGAGTGTGTTTTAATTTGTGGTATTTGAGATTAGCAGGAATATATTAGATGGCAGAATAAAAATGTTAGTTTTGACTTATAATTTATGGTAAGGTTCATGAATCACAGGAATCCTTAGGTTTACATTCCCTTAAATACTGTGTTCCTTCCAGCTGGCAGCATACTACAAAATATAATGATTTTAGCAGCACCCATAGAAATGCTTAATCAGTTGAAATATAAAGGCTAAGGAAAACAAGGCTCTGCAGAGTGGTCTAGACCTATCTCTGAGTGGTGGCTTGTGGACTGACAAAGTCTATCAGCTTTCAATATTAGATGTAGGGAGATTTTTTAATTATTTTTATTGGGAAGTTCTAGCTCTTTTTACAGATCACCTATTTTAATAAAATAAAAAAAAACAAACAATTTTCCAGGTATGAATGGTAGTGCTAGAAGTACCAGACTTCTGTATTTCAGGAGCACCTAAAATATTTCTAAAATCTGTTTGAGGAGCCACATTTCACAGAACGGGGCTTTTAAAATCTTGCCTAGTACTTCTTCCTTCTCTTAGGCGATTGATATTTGCAGGCTGGCCCTTAGGCAGTCTTGGTTAGGTTAACAGTGTTCCAGCTGAGAATCCAGGTTAAAATGGTTAACATTTCACAGATGTTTTTGTCATATAAGAGGAAGAATATTTTTTTCCTGTATAAAAACTACTCTTGAAAGGCTTCCTCATTTATTAATAGCTATCATGTATCTGTTTTCTTTATGCTACCAGTCTACTCTTCTCAGATTTCCACCAGATTTCTTTTCCCCAAGACATTTTCTTTCCACTTCTGTCCTCTGATTTCACTTCAGTGGCAGCTGCAGCCTCGTGTAAGCAGTCTTACTCAATGTTAATAATGTACAAGCTTTGTCCTGTCCCTGTTTTTCCCCTCATCCTCACATGCATACATTTTATAATATGTGTGGGGTGGAAGACAGATTTGCAGCTTGACTCAAATCTGCTCTGGAAGAAGGCAGTCTGTTTCTATGGACCAGTTTCAGGTGCCTGCTGAGAAGATTGATAAAAGGAACTGAAATATTCTTTCTCTGTATTCGTATTCCCAACCCTATTGGGAATCATAGAACTGAAGAATAACTGAGGTTGAAAGAGACTTCTGGGAGGCTGCATGACCTGTTGCTCATAGCAGTCCCAATAGAAGAGGTTCCTCAGGTGAGCTTTGAATATCTCCAAGGATGGAGATTCCTTAGCTTCTTTGGACCCCTGCTCTGGTATTTGACCAATCTCTGATGAGAAAAGGTAACTCATGGAATCATAGGATGCTTTAGGTTGGAAGGGATATTTAGAAGCGACTCCAACCCCGCCCCCACCCCCCACCCCGCTTCAGTGAACAGGGACACCTTCACTAGACTAGATTGCTCAGAGCCCCATCAAGACTGACCTTGAACATTCCCAGTTATGGGCATTCCCTTGTTAGACCTGGTTGATGCCTGTCAGTCCCTGTCCTGTGGCTTCACACCCGCGAGATGACTTGCTCTGGCTTCTCTGTACTCTCCCTCAAGGCAGCTTTTTAAATGGGAAGACACAACTTGTAATAAGCCAAGCACAGTTATTTTATTGTATTGTTAGTTTGCCTTAATTAGTGCTTTTTGCTGTTTTGCTGAAATTCTCCAGCAGTTTATTCTTTGCATTTGTTTCAAATTCTGTTACAAGCAGCAAATGTTTGTTTGGTAATTAAAGGTCAGTGTCTTACAGAAGGAATGGAAATACATACAAACCACCAGTTAAACAGCGTGCCGACAGGCAAAGCATTGCATGGGATTTCTCTCCTGGCACACATCTGATGCTGTACTGCTGCTTGGAGAAGTATTTAGTAACAGCTCAAGGGAAGCCTTTCTCCTCAGTGCTGGCTGTACAAGCTGGTGACCACAGCCACGCAGCGTTACCTGAAACAGATGCTGCTGAAAGCTCACCAGCTGCATTGTCAGGTGCACTGCAGCTTGGGTAGCGATGCAGATCTTTGCATACTCCGTTGAAGAAAACTCTGTGAAAGTATTCTAGGTAACAAATGACGTGCATAACAGAACATCCATCCTTGAGGTTCAAAAGAAGATGATTAGGTTGCCAAGGATTGAGAAGTTTGGCAATTCAGACTGAAGGCATACGTAATACTTCCAAAAAATCTACGTTTTCCCAGCCTTTGCCCTGGCATGTCACAGTGATCAATCACACGCTCCCTTACAGGTTGTCACATGCCATTTTAAGTGCTGATTAGCTAAATAAGATACAAATCCTAAATTTGACTGACAAACATAAGCATTTTGTCCATATCAGGATCATCTTACTCATCAGAAGCTGTCCATGGCCTTGCTAATCCCTTTGCAGTTGCTCTATCTGGCATTGCTTGCGCTGCTTTAAAACTACGGTTTCTTGGCAGTGGAGTGACAGTCCCAGTCAAGCCTGAGGAAAATGTGCAATTTGTTTTGCTGCCACATCTGAACTTGTCAGACTTAACCTTTAGGAGAGGAGCGTGTGAGGTGCACAGAGGTGAACCTTGGCTCCTCTACGTAGGGCCCAGTGAGCGGTGACTGAACTGGGGGCTCCTGTGAGTGCTCACCAGTTGGTATTACCCATGCAGAAGGGTTTTTCACTTTCAGGCTGTGTTAGAATAGGATGGAAAAGCTGTTCTTAGAGCACACAGCTGCAGTATATAACAGAGCTTTGGCTGTGGGCTTCAACTGGGTTTGTGAACACGCTTTTGATAAGGATTTGTCCTCTGTCTGCTGTTGCTCGCTGCATGTGTGATTTGGAAAACTTCCTGGAATTTGCTCTTATTGGCTGCTCTGATTGCAGGCTGGTGTGCAGCAGGAATGTGTCTGTCTTGACAAATCAAATCTTGCATCACCCATCAGCAAGTGCCATCGCTGTAGCTATGCTGTCATTACACTTGACAGCATAAAAAGCATTGATGGCATCCAAAATTATTTGAGTCATCCTCAAGGTCAGTGACAGAGGAGACACAGTCGCTATTTGAAGGGGTGTGGATATGTTTTCCAGTTTTGGTGTGGACTAATATTGGCCTGAAGTCCTTACTCAGGAAAGCAGAATCAGGCTCCTCACTCTTTTAGTGGACAAGTATCTGCAAAGAAATGCAAATGAAATTATCTGAAAAACAGTGTGATGAGGTATTAACTAAATCTAGTTTTGTGTTGTGGCCTGTGTAGCTTCTGGGAAAAACTAATCTTGTTGGTGGACTTTGTATTGCAACTTTGCTTCAGATGAGAGAGTTTCATCAGTCAGACCTGTTTGGTACCAGCCTCATTATGGATAGTAAAATAATGGATTTAATTTCAAAAGAGCTAATTGCCATTTGTAGCGGAAAGTCTCTTGAGACATATAAACCAAAACCCAACCCCTCCCTCCCCCTGAACAAAACCAAGTAATACTGGTTTGGTGAGCAGCTTTGATGTCCTGACTTAAATTTTCAAATTATGTTTTGTTTTATGGATATTTCTCTACGTGTGGCTTCCAGCATATGTCACAGTCATACATGAGCTGCTACTGCTGACCTCCCATCTGACAACACTGGTGGGAAATAGCATCGCGCTGTATTTCAGTGATAGAAACCCAAATGAGGAAGGACTCCTCTGCTTCTCTGTTGGCATCTGGTAGTTACTTTGTTAACTGTGTTATACCTCAACTACAAACGGGATCAGGTCTGAAAACTCACAGTTGGTCCCTGGTATGGCAGAATGAATCTGGAGGAAAGTCATGAGGAAGCACTGAAGTTGGAGGGAATAGGGTTTTGGGGAATAGGATTTGGAAGTGGCTTCAAGCTACAACTCCTGATTGCAAGGAACATTTTTTTTCCAGGCTAGGGATTAATTTACCTCTGCATGACTTTATAATATCAAACTGCTGCTTTGCTTGTAGCTGTGTACTGAAATAATCCTGGATTGATCTTGCTCTGAATGACTGCTACACTGCTTTCCAGTGGGCCCAGGATATGCTTCCCTTGCAAAGGGAAACAAGTAGCAGAGTAAATATATATAACTCTAATTATATAAAACATAGTTTGTAAGTAATTACAGAAATATGTAACCATAATATTTTTAATATAGTTGTTGATTATAGCTGCTACCATTAACTAAATTGTGAAAATGGAACTGGTCAGAAGTTGTTGACCTGTTTGGTTTGTACATACTGTTCCACACCTTCTTCCCAAAGCCTGCTCGCTTTCCTCAGCTGTCTGGCAGATTCTATGTATCATTTGAAAGGAGTCAGGTGAATGCCCAAGATTTGCGAATTGAAGGTTGGAAACCTCATCTGTGGGTCTCAATAGCAAACCTGACCTTTTGTACTGAAACTTGGTGGAGTTTTGCTTCTATCAGAGTTGCATTTGAACCAGAGCATTTCTTTAGACACTCCAAAATCCTCCATCTGGTACCTTGTTTTCAGGAGACACAGCAGAAAGGCAGAAGTTCGATCTTCTATGTTTAACAACGGGCTTGAGTCTGATTATACATCTCTTGCTTCAGTGACTCCAGTAAGGTGTCCCTCTCTATTTCTCTGATTTCAGAACCAGGTCTGACATTGTTAGTAGCATTACAAAAAGGAAAATACTGTTAGCAACTAACACTCAAGAAAAATTACACAGCCTGGTTTTGAAAATGGAACTAATTTATTCACCAGCTCCCTCAGCGGTGAGGCAGGAATGAGTGGAAAGGGTGAGAAGTGATAACAGCGATGAAAGCTGCAGCATCCTTCCATAGACAGGCACTAAGGGATCCCTGTTAAAATTACTCAATTCAGCTGTCCAGATGGAAAACAGCAAAGCCACAATGCTGCTTGGGTGCTCTGGAAGTACACATAAGGGTGGTCTTTCTGCTGCGTGGCAACCAGAGCCTGTTGCAGATTGAGGGTCAACATTACGCCCGCTTGAGCTGAGCTTTTGTCTAGAAACTGGAGGGAAATTAACTGGACTTCCTGATGGCAATGAGTTAATCTTCCATGCTTAGATGCTTAAATTAGTTTGGCAAACGAGGTTTGTGCTGCAGGGCAGCAGTGTGATTGTAACATGGTAGTCAGAGTAGCTGGCGCTGCTGCGTCCCTCGGGTATAACAGTTTCTCAGTGCCCTTCCATCTGCTGCAGCGAGCCTTAGGCCAGCGGGTTTTTACCCCCTTTGTGCTAAGCCTTGACTCCAGCTCAGTGTTGCTCGAGCTCGCTGGGTAGCATGGCCTGGTTTAAGTTGTGGGGTGTTGTGTGGTGGTGGCCTGCTTTTTGTTAGTGATACCTCGTTGCTCCCTGCCACCCGCTGCTCTAGCTAACTATACCAGCCCTGCTCACAGCTTGTCTTATTTCGGCTCTTAGCAAGAAGGCACGTGGCACAGAGAGCTAACACAGCCTCCTAGTGCATCAGTGACCCTGTAACAGCTTCTTCCAGCTCATGCCTCGGAACAGGCATTACATAAAGCTCCCTCCTCAGTTTTCTAGGTTCTTTGGTTCTGTACCCCAATGCTGGAAGCTCTTGGCTTTGATTAGAGTGAGCCGTCACCCAGGCGTGTGTGGGAGATTTGTGATATTTCCATACATTATCATAAGGGCAGGCTCTTTTCTGCTCTATCATAATTGTATCACTGCCTATCAGAGATATTTCTAGCTTAGTAAAATAACTCATGAAAACAAACACGTTAATACCCACCAGTTTGTCCTTTTTATTTATCTTTCCTTCTTTTCACCAGATGCTTGCAGGGCACTCCTCTATTTCCCAGCTCCCTTGTCCTCTGGAACTCTTTGTGTTGAAAGGCACCAAATAGAGTTTGCTTTATGCACTACACTTATGCACACAATACATAAATGTACTTAAACAGGCAAAGCTTCACCAGAACAGGGAGAGAATTCTAGTTTAAGTCAGATGTGGAGACCTGAGGAGGTCCTTTTAACACCCTGGGCAGACTGACAGACAAACTTGGCAGTATCCTCTTTCTGTAAGTGCAGCAGCAGAAAGGTCCTGCATGCATTCTTTGTCCTCGATTGTATGTTCACAGCATGGCAGTTGGGCTCAGAGTATTCCAGTCTCCTGCTAGATGGATTCTCCTGCTTTGAGAAGGGACATGGGGTTTTCTGCCAGGTTTAGAGCATCACTGTTCAGGGATCAGTGAGGATTTGCGTGTCTCAGTGAAATCATAACTCTTCAGAACCAGTGAAGTCACTACTGCAAACTGCAGCAAGGCCATGATCACATATGTAAGCTTTAAAAAATCTTTTGAGCTATCATCAGTCTTTGCAGTCATTTCCCCAGAAATATGTGGTTTTCCACATTCTCTTAATGTTCTCCCAGGAATATTAAGAGCATCTTTCCTCATAAGGAAGTTTGCAGCGTGATGGAGCTTAAAAGCAGTACCTTCAGTGAGGGAGATTCACCTTCCTTCACTTCACTGTTGGCATTATTTTAAAAAGCAGGGTAATTCTTTCTCTCCTGTTTATATTTCTGGAGAATATTTGGATGTCTTGCTGCATCTGTTTCCTGCTCCAATCTGCTTAGCTTTTCATCTTGCTATTTGGATCCAGCATCAGTTGGGATACTTGGATGTGTTGAACCCTTTCAATTTGAGTAGCAGGTTTTCCCCATCTCTGCTGATAGTTAATAGGGCTTCATTTCACCAGGGTCACTCTTCTGCTTGCATGTTTAATGCTTGTGCAGTGACTGTGCTTGTATTTTCTGTCTGTACTGCTGTGACATTCAAAGATTGCCAGTAAAGATCTAAGCCTCGTTGAGCCAGCACTCTACAAAATCTGAGTAAATGAGAAAAATGTGGAATGCATCCCAAAGACCTTTAATTCTTATTGATGATTGGACTCTTTTAGGGACTTCACATGAGGCATGCTATTAGAATGTGAGAAGGAAGTTGTCTATTTTCTCAATTACACGTGCCATGAATGGTTTTTGCTACTATTCCTTTCCTTCTGGTAATAGCTCTAGCACCTCACTGAGTGCACAGCACTGGAAGTGACCAGCATTACTCTGAACTGACTGGTATTACCTCAAAGTGAGCTCTCACTAAAATATTCCAAGACTATTTGCTAAATTCTGAGATTATAGTACTCTTCATAGATGTTTGCAGATTGCTAAATTATTAGGATACTAAGCAGTTATGAAATTACTAGGATACTAAGCAATTATGAAATGGAAGTGCCTCATGAATTTAATTTTCTGATATGCAAAGCACAAGGGAGAAATACCAATATTAATACAGAAGAGTCTCCAGGATAAAATATTTAACAGTAAATTTCTCTTGCTAAATTAAGTAAGCTCTGCAGGAGCAAAGGCTCACTTGTGCAACAACCCACTTACAATTGCAGCACCCATATCACTAAGAACTCTGTGGCTTGCAGTGAAAAATTTCATTTGTAAAAGGATCTTTGAATCCTTCCTTCCCTCCTGCTGTTTTCATCATTCAACAACTGCCTTCGCAGCAAGCCACCGTTTTCCTTCTTGGCCTCGTCTTACTCATTCAATACCCACCTGTAACAAACCAGGCAGGTTTTGTACAGACAAACAACAGCATCACTTAAAATAGACTCCACTCAAAGCAGGATCTCTTCTGTGCTTTTGTAGTCTGGGTCTTGAAAAGCAAAAGATCTGGTTCAGGGTGGAAAAGTGTGTATACATGTGTATGTTGCTATCTTTTTCTGATGGTGTCGTTAAGTCTTACATAAAATTCCCCTTCTTAATTGGGATTTGTATAGCCAATTGAAGAAGTATAGAGGCCAGTGTCTGTGATTGTTACATCAACAATTGAGGTCAAATGTCTGTATTTATCAGATAATAAGTGACAGTACCTGGCACTTAGAAGAGCATGAGGCCCTACTAAGAACTATGACAGTCACGGGTAGATGTTTGTGTAGTCTCCAGTTCTTTGGTGTGTGGATATGCTGAAGGGATGACATCTCTACAGGAATTCCCAAGCAGAAGAAATGCTGAAGTGTGAGAGTGTCAGTGTGTCCTTTTAGACTGTGATGCAAGTGCTCTGCCCTAGATTCAACCCCTTCCTATTGCTATGGATCTTAGAAAGTGGACTTTCTTGGAGTGTTTGAGGGTTCCCACTGGTGCTATGATTCCAGGATGCTTCTAATGGCAGCTTGAACTGTAATGTTTTTCTTACCTTAATGTTTCCTTACCTCAACATCCACATTTTCATTTGCAGAAAATAAATATCTTGTCATAGAGTATAGTGTGCCTGGAATAACTCCTTCAGTTTGAGAAGCATGAAGATCACATCACTGCAGATTGTGGCTGTCAGTAAATTAAATAAAATACAAACCAAGTCCCGGAAATTAAATTCATTATAAAGATAATGGAAAATTCTCATTTTCCTTCCTGCTGTAGTCATGCACACTTTAATTGTTGCCTGGAACAGTCAATACCTTGTAAAGAAAATAAATGTCCTCTTCTCTTAAGATGCTCCACAGTTTTCTAGGCATGTGTGGTGGTCTGTTTTACTGCCAGCCTGGATTCAGTCAGATAATGCCTGGGCTTGTGTGGTTTGGAGAATGTCTGCTTTGAAGAGATCACTTAGGTTGACCTGTCCTGCAGTGGCTACACTGAAGAGTAATCATACTTAATCCTTCTCAAGCACCTTGTGTTGCATCAAAAATATCCCACGACTTCACTCCACTGAATTGAGTGGAGGATTTTAGCTGTGTTTTGACTGGCCCAATGCATATTTTGCTTCTTTTGGTAGTATTTACACTATGTTCCTCTTTATTTAACGTGGGTAAACATGGCTGGAGTGTTTGTAGCAGGAGGAGGAGGCAGCTGTGCACTTCAGTGCTGGAGATGCCAGGCTTTGGTATAACATTAATAATCAGTTTGATTATTTCACTTTCTCCAGTTTTGCAAATCAGACATAATCAGGTTCACTTAATAGTGTGATAGATCTGTGTGTTAAATTATACAGAGCACTGTTATTCATAGGTCCTTTTAATTTCCCCATATAGACTAACCTTATTAATATTTATCTTCAAATTCAGAGTGGGTAATCTCTGTCTAAATGAAGCTACTGTTCATACAGAGCTCTCTGCTTCCTTTATAGAAAATGAAGAAATCATAATAGCAGTTAATGTTACAAAAAACTTAAAGTAGAAAAGATGCAATTAAATAAGAAGTACCATTAATGACAGCAGTGTCCAAAACACTTGGGTATTCAAAGCAGCTGGCAGGAGGAGGGATGATAGTGTGCTGAGGGTTAACCCTCAAGTTCAGCAACACCTTCCCGTGTTGGGCCTCAACCTCTCCAGTCATGTTTAGCTACAGGAACACCTTGTTAGGATAGGTGAGAAGCCATGGGCTTGGGTTGTGATGAATTTCCTGCCAAGGTCCCAGATGACCTAACATCTGCTCCTTTCACCCATTGGTTCTGTTCAGTGGTAGCTGAGTGATGGGGGGAAAAACAAGCAGGTATCTTTACAAATGCCGCGTGTGACCCAAGGATGACTGGGACACCTTCTAGTTCTGTGGATTGAGTTTGGTTCTTGGAACAGCAGGAGGTGTAGAGCCAATCAGGAGTATGTTCACTGATAAACACAGTGTACAGCTTGGAGGTTTAGAAGTGGATACTTAAAGGACTTACTAATTACACGATCAGCGTTTAGGCCCATGCACAAGCCTGTCCCTACTCAGTAAAGCACTTGAGTGCGCTCTTCAGCCCCGTGCTTTCAGCTCTTGGGTTTGTCATCAGGAGGTTGTTCAAAGGCAAGAGGTGGTCCTTATCTCACAAATGGTCTCAGCTGCCTCATGGCAAAATAGTCCTCCACAAAGGACTGTTATAAAAATGTTAATTTTCTTCTCCATCCCTTGCTGCAGTGGTCGATGACCTTGGAGCTGTTCCTGTCTTAACCTGTGCTTTGGCAATACTGATTCTAGTGACACTTCTGTTTATTCCATAGATCCAGCACCGTATTTCCCCCCAGGTGGAGGTATTTGCAGGCTTCTGTATCTGTGCCAGTCACTGCCTCTAGATTTACCACATTTATGCACCCAGTTGGGACAGTTCTTCTGGATGTGCACAAGCAGAGCAAGGAGAAGCAGTTTTTTAAAGCACGAAGAAGTGCCTCCCAAGATTTTGTCTAGAAAGACACTCCCACTGAGTGAGATGGTGAATTCTTGTAGCCAGGTGGAAACATTTTACTTTCATCCCCTTTTTGCCCCGAATAGCTGGGCAAATTCTGAGGTGAAGACAAAGTATGCTGTATCCAGGTGTACCTGCTGACTACCTTGGATCAAGGAGGATGCCCCAGATTTCTGACACTCAGGCATCATTAGAGGCACCTTTTCTGATGTCCTTTATAGCCCTGCACTGATGTGCTTCATCTGGTAAAGCTGAAGGAAATTATCTCTAAAAATACCTACTGGGGATGTAGAAACTAGAAAGCTGCTCTCATAGTATAAAAACGTGCACTCAGAAGAAATTTCATCTAGGTTTGGATCTCATAATGAGCTTTTCCACCAGATTAAAGCGTAATGACCAGGGAGAGATAACAAGGAAGATGAGGGCTGGGGAAAAACTTTGTTTATTGAAGAGTGAAAGGATTGATACTGTTCACTATGGAGAAAGAGTAAATAAGTCGTTTGATATTGTGAAGCCAAGAGGGGACCCTTGTATTTGCTCCTTCTTCCACGGCAACAGGAGATAGAGATACTCATTTCAGTGAGAGACCTAACATCTATTTGAAAGGAAATTACTTGGTTTTCCCCAGCACATACTTTTAGCTGTTTCAAGATTTCACTGAGACTAAGAGATTAGTGAGATTTTCTTTTTAGAGTCTGCTTATTTATAGACAGGATTTCCCATTATGTATCCAGTGAGACAACACTACAAATAAAAAGCAAAGCCTAAAAAAGCTCAAAATATTTGGAAGAATCTTAGTGATTGCTGCCTTGGTTCTCAAGGAAAACTATTTTCAGACATCTGCTCCACGTAATATAAAATGTTGAGGAGAGACAGAGGGATCAGAAACATAGAAGACATTATGAAAATACCATTCTGGGTAATGTTCTGCTTATATTACCTTGACAACTGTATTAGCAATTTATGTGAGCATTAACTGTATATAATATATAAAACAGTAAAGCAAGTTTCATATAGTCTTCAGACTGCATGCCTGAAAACTTTGTAATTCCAGAGTTTAAGGTGGGAGATTTTATTGTCTTTATTGTTTGGCTGCCTTGAGGAAACCCTTTGAGGTTCCTCTGAAGCTCTTGGCGCTGGCCATTCAGCCACAGCATCCTGTTTGAGATGGGATGGTGAACTCTGGTGGAGCAACCAACATGCTCTGATATCCTCTGGCCTGTTTTTTTTTAAATGTCAGATTTTTTTAGGTTGGATAATTTATCTCTTAGTGTTGTATTATGAACACAAAAGGCATTCAGCTTTGTGAGCTGAAAAATGAAAGTTACTTCAAACTAGGGATAAATTGTGTCTCCTGGCATGCAGGTAGGTATTTAGTTGAGACACCAGTAGTCTTAATGTTTCAGTTACACAGTGCTCAAGGTTCAGTGAGTTTCAGAGAACTTGACATTCTTCCACTTTCAGCCTTAAAGGTAGAGATGATGGTATACTGAAGTTCCTAACATTTTATTTACAATAATAGGGGCAATCCAGAAACTTATCAAAAAAACAAAACCCAACAAAACCCAGCCGAGCACCTAAGTCAACTGTAAGTGAGAAGTGAGTCTCCAATGTTTAGGGAGGTGGCTCCAAAAGTAACAACCCACCTAAAAATCAACCATCAAACAAAAAAGAGCTTGCTAGAAACTACTCGCAGAACATGCTTGAGAGGTCTGAACAGACTGGCAGGCATGTCAGCAGGTGCTTTATCTGACACCATGTTTTGCAAGGAGAACTACAGGTCCTTTCTTGATTACTTAAATGTCCAGCTGGGCTGTGGTGTTCTGGTTACAGGGTTAAGACCCTTGCTCCAATTAGTTGTTCTCATTTGGGATTATTTATATTAGGGGTTGGTTGTCTTCCTGACAGCAGCTCTGTAATGTAGAGGGCTTAGTGTGCAGTAGCTGAATCCACTGCCTGTAGGTGCTTCAGACAGCTCTGCAGGTTGTTTGGTTTTTCCATCTACTGTTGTGCTGGTTGCTGAAAGTACTGGTTGAGGTGGTAGAGGGAGTGTAGGAGCTGGGGAGAGTGATGGAAAGCACAAGTTATGCACTTTCCTTCGACCTCCCCACAACCTGCCTCCCTGTATAATGAGGTTTTCCCTCGTTACCCCTTTGCAGCCCTGCAGAACGATCTCAGGGCTGTTCCCTGCATGCCTGCAGCCAGGTAATTTATTCCAGTAAAATTAGGAGGAGAAACCAGTCAGAACCACGAGCCTTGTCTCACCACGCAGCAGCGCTCCCGTTCCCAAGCTGCGCAGCTGGCCCCTGGCCTGCAGCCTCTGGAACCGTCCTCAGCACCCACCTCTTCCTGGCTTGGCTTGAAACAGCAATATGAAAGAGTAAGAGGGTGTTTCTAGACAACCTTTTCCACTTCTTGGGGACTTTATTAAATTTGGAGCTTGTAGGCTTCAGTGGCAGCATAGAGACATGAGTTGAAACATTTGTATGTTTTAAGTGGGCTTTTTTTTCTCTGAAAGGGAGCTGACAAAGCCAAACTCAGAATTTTCTGGATATCTGGACCTAAGGCTTTTTGCTGCTTGAGATAGGAAATGGATGTTATTTTTTCTATTGCTTTGTTACCATCATGTTTCTTAAAACCTAAGATAATTTGCGTTCTCTCTGAGCTGAAATTCAGTCTGTAGCAAGAGTTGCATCAGGTAATTGGTTCCTTGGTCTTCAGTAAAATCACATTGCTGCATTTATTTGGTATCCCTTTTATAGAGCTCTGGGTTAAAAAAGCTTTCAATTAAGAAGTGTAATTGGTGTTTTGAAACAGAAGACAGCCTGCTCCTGGACTGGCTTTCGCGTCCTCTCTGTGCTGGCTGATGGCTGATGTCAAGGTTCCTGTCTTACACACTTTTTGCCACATTTTGTGGATTGGTGGGTGGGCCACCCAGAGGGTAAGGAATAAGGATGCAGACAAGAGGACCCTTGTCAAGGGCTCCACCTCCAGGTGGAGTCCAGGAACAAGCAGTGTCCCTCTGGGGTCTGGCTTGGGACTGGTGCTCTTTAACATCTTTATCAGTGACATTGATGATGGAATTGATGCACCCTCAGCAAGTTTGCTGACCACACCAAGCTGAGTGCTGCAGTCGACACAAGAGATGAAAAGCCACCATACAGAGGGATCTGGACACACTACAGAGGTGGCCCTGGGGAACCTATTGAGGTTTAAGACTACAAAGAGTGAGGTCTTGCACTTGGGCCAGAGGAATCCCAGACACAGATAGAGGCTGGGAGAAGAGCTCCTGGAGAGGAGCCCTGCTGAGAAGGACCTGGGGGTCCTGGTGGGTGAGAAACTGACCCTGAGCCAGCAGTGTGCTCTGGCAGTTCGGAAGCCAGTGGTCTCCTGGTCTCCATCAGCAGAGGGGTGGCAGCAGGGACAGGGAGGGGATTGTCCCTCTCTGCTCTTCTCCCAGGAAGCCCCATCTGCAGTTCTGTGTCCACATCTGGGGCCCCCAGTTCAAGAGAGATGTGGAGCTGTTGGAAAGCAGTCAGGGGAGGCCATGAAGATGATCAAGGGGCTGAAGCACCTCACCTATGAGGACACCATGGTGTGAGTTTACACTCATGAGGACAATATGAGGAGACATTTGACAGACTGGGGGAGCTGGGCTTGCTCAGCCTGGAGAAGAGAAGGCTGTGGGGGGACCTCACTGCAGCCCCCCAGTGCTTAAAGGGAGCGTATGGACAGGAGGGGAATTGGGTTTTCACAAGGGCAGAGAGTGGTGGGACAAGAGGATGAATTGAAGCTGGAGGGGGGAAGGGTCAGGTTGGAGATCAGGGGAAGTTCTTCATGGAGAGAGTGGTGAGGTGCTGGAATGGTGCCCAGAGAGGTGGGGGATGCCCCAAGCCTGGAGGTGTTCAAGGCCAGGTTGGATGGGACCCTGGGCAACCTTGTCTGGCTCCAGGCCTGGAGGTTGGTGGCTCTGCCTGTGGCAGGGGTGTTGGAATTCGATGATCCCAACCCAGACCAGTCTATTGCTTCTGAGATTGGTGAAGGAAGAGAAAATTAGAGGTAACAGAACTTTCTCTGCTTTGGGAAGCAAATGTATTCAAACTCATTTATAAAAGGCTTTATATACTTTTCCAGCAAACAGAAGTTCTGCTGCAGATTCCCAGCTGGTGTGGTGAATGAAGCTCTAAGCAGGAGAGAAAAGAATGGGACGTCCTAGGAAATGCTGCTAACCACTGTACATAGAAAACAGCCTTCAGTGTAATGAATGAGAAGAGGAGAATAATTATCTGGAAATACTTATCTTAGATTTTTCTGGCAAGTATATCTAGATTCATGGACTTGGTATTGTCTTCTTGCATCTGTTTGCTTCTTTACCAGCAAACTGAACATATTTTTGTCCTTTCAGTGAATCCTCTGGCTGCTCTGAAGTCCTTGTGCAATAATTTGACTGGGAAATTGGAAGAATGACAGGAGCAGCACGGGTATGTGTGTATACTGATTTATTTTTTTAAGGTTTTATGCCTTTTGTCAGGTTGGAAAGGCCAGTTAGATTATGTATTCAGATAATACCCTATAATTTCACAGACTATATAACGCATAACTTGTAACAGGCGGGCTGGAATGAAAACCAGGGTAACAGCAGTGAGTCTTAGACATTTGTAATTTGTCTATTGTCTTATGGTTCCTTTTCACATGGTATATAACACTGTTACTTAGTTACTTGATGCATTTTAGTATCTAATGTAACCTTTAGGCATATTGCATTTAAAAATGTGTTTCAGCCGAGAAGGTGGGTAACAGTAATTATAAAAAGTCATCCACCACTTGGGGAGAAAGCCACTTATATTCTGTATTTTCTGCTGCAAGGATGAGATACTCAGTGGCAGAGCAGGCACAACAGGGACAGTTGCTGGGGCTGTGCTGGACAGCCTGTCTAGGAGAGGAGTGGAGTCATCGCAGCACTGAAAGCTGCTGATGTTCTCATAGCCCAAACAACGAGCTGGCATCAAGAACTGAGCCAGCTGTTTTGCTTTCCACTTCCTTAATGAGGAGTCCCACCAAACCCCCCTCCAACAGCAGAGCTTCTGTGTGTGAAGGGATGGCAGCTTTGGTAAAGATGCCTGGGTATGCACATCTGGAACATGCTTTTGACAAGGATGTGAGTAGCAAACCTTGCTGACTGAAGGGTGACTTCCTCTGTCAAAGGGAGCTCATGTAGAAATCCAAATGAATGCTCGTGAATCCCTTTGGTATCATTTGCCTTGTTCGCAGCACTGATTTTTATCTTACCAGGGACTTAAATAACCTTAATCTTGGCAGCTCTGTTGTTGCCTTTTTTTTCACTGAACATTTCAACCTGAAGCTTAAGATGCTTAAAGTAATATTAATAATGTAGGTTGAAGAACTTGGTGGCAATTCACAAGGTCTCCACGTCACTACGTAAGGTCTGATGTATTTCTAGCCTTCTTGCTGCCTTGCCTGAGCACACCAGCAACTGCTGGTGCTCAAAGGAGGGGACCACAGTGTAGGGTTGATTCGGGGACTTGGCCAAGACAGCAAAGAACATCTCTAAGGTGGGTACAGGTTTCCTGATTTTTCCAGAATTTCCCTGGGTTTTTGTGGAGCCTGTGTTTCCTTTGCTGTCACGTACTCAACAGGCAACTTTAACAACATATACCTGAAAAGGAATGTTCACTATTTGCAGTGTTCTAATAATATGCATTATATAGTTGATAAATTTATTCTGAGCAATCCATAATATATTTAATAGGTTGCATAAAAATACCTACAAAATAAAAAGTATTTGCACAAATACATGTTGCAAATTATATTTATTAGGCAAAACCTTACTTGAATTTCAGAAATGGGGTTTTTATTGGGGATTTTTGGCTTCATGAGTCTGATAAAGTAGAAACATCCTTTTCCTTTATTATGTACTTGTACTGAGCAGACATCCAATATATCATAAAGCTGAAGGATATAAAACCATAGCCTGTTCATTTTCCTAAATAACTCCACACAGCATTGTATATATTTTTGTAGAACTGCTGACAAACTCCCAGTTCGCCTCTTGGATTAGTTTGTAGCAGAGTTTTATAGACACTGCCAGCTTTGTGTTCCAAAGGCACTGATATTTAGAGGGCTGTTCCACTCGGAGTGAGGCCAGTGGTTTCATCTGTCCAGCAGTTATTTCTGCTTTGAATAATCTGCTGCTGTTGGTGCTTGGACCACATTTAAACCAAGGGTCCCATTGCTTGTGTTGATGATTAATTCTTTGTTCAGGCAAGCATGCTATGAAAGTAAAATATCACTTGTGGTTTAAGATGCAAAATATATAATAAATTAATGAAGTGAAAGCTAGTCTCCTTTTCCTGTTTGAAGAGTGTTGGTAAGAATATTGCTGTGGCTTTGTTTTTACTTACTGTGGTTTTTATCTGTTTGGGGACCGAATACAACCACATTTGCAGATGTGTCGGATGTTTGTCATTGCCTCAGTAATTTCCTCCTAGGATAACTGTGTGTGATTTCTGCATTCAAAATCTCCTTCAAATGTGTAATTTCCTAAGAAAATTCCAGAAGAGTGGCCATTCAGGAGAAGAAAGGAGTGAACATGAATGAGATAGAAGTCAGTTAGGAAAGAATAGTTCGGTTGGAAGAGACTGGCAGTGCTCATCTAGTCCAACTGCCTAAAAAACAGCTTATAAAACCCAGTCAGATTTTCACAGAAAGATGTTGACTGTGTATCTTAGGTGGTGACACACTGATTGCTTTGCACTTCTCCTTTCACGCTTTTATGTTCTGTATAATTCAAACTTGTACATCTATAGAGAACGTTGGTGGCCTTAGAAAATTTAGCAGGCAGTAGAACCAAAAATTGGTCATCAAAGTTTGCAGTTGGGTAAATAATTTGGCTGCTTTTTTATTTCAAGACCTTTCACTCCCATTTTAAGCAATCTAATATTTTAAACTTGGCAGTTCTTTTAAATGCTGTGCATTGTGTTCAGAAGTGTGTCCTGATGCTTGTAACGTACCACCTCATCATGGTATTGCAAATGAGCAGTGTGTACAGTAACACTTGTGTGATGGGGAGTGACAAGGTGACCTGAAAGCTGCCACCTCTGAATCACATTTCTAACCTTCAGCAGCGTACCAGAGAGCCTGAGTAGAGAGTCCAGCATGATTATTTGTTGTTTCATAACTGTGTAATGTTAGCATTCTGCCAAAATCAATGAGCAAGCTTGGTGATTAATGTAGGCTTCAAAAGAAGGATTTGGAGTGGCCTCTGGTCTTAATCACAGTTTTCTTCTCTTTGGAGAAAGGAAACTGGGAGGAGGAAAACCAAAGCTTTTCTGCTGTTGTGCTTTGGATAAATCCTGGGGTACTGGATGGAATTTTTCACTGTGGATTACAGGGGGTGGGTTTTTTTGGCACTGAAGGGTTTGGAAGGCTCTGATGTCAGCGTACTGTATCTGTGAGTAACAGGAACCAGTTTTCAAAGATTTTCTGAGGCTGGCTGGGGAGTTTTGGTTGAATAATTTCCCCATGGAAGAGGAACTCCCTGCAACACTGCAACTTCTCTTAGGAGAAGACATTTTTCCATGATGTCTGCTTTTGTCAGGTACATGTATTTTCACAGAACAGCGCCTGTGCCTGGGGCAGCACCGGGGTGGCTGCAGCAGTGGTGGCTCTTGCTCGCCAGGGTTTCAAGCATTCCTCCTCCTCCTCCATGTCTTCTCATGCTTGCTGTAGCTGAGACTTGTACTGCAGTAGTGGCAGGTATTTGGGACCTGCCTTTATTGCCAACCAGTTAAATGGAATTGTTACATCCTTCTGGTCAGCCCAACTGTTCATTCCCGTTAAGAAAATACTACCTTTATGCAAGTGTTAGACTTCTTGTTGTCGAGGGAAGGATTCTGCCATCTGTTAGCATAGCAGTGCTAAAAATTAGGACTGAAAAAAGTGACATAGCTAATAAAAAAGAAATTCAACTAAAAATGGGGAAATTAGTATCAGATTGCTTTTGACTGATGGAAGAACTGCATGTCTTTAGTGCTCAGCTGAGCCTGGGAACGAGGGAGCATGAAAAAATTATTATTAGGAGGGGAATTAAGAAATGTCTATTATTCACAAACTGCAAGATCTGGCAAAGACATTGCTGTGTTGAAAACAATCTTCTCCACCAATTTACTACAATTCCTCAAATTTCAGCAGTAGCTGCCTCAAGAGGCTGTTTAGGAGACTACCAGCTGGAATAGAGCGACCCGGCCCTGTGTGCCTGTAGGAAGTGCCAGTGAGAGAGAAACGGAGAAGCTGTCAGGTCCCAAAAGTTGGGAGTGTCTTAAGATACTTTGCTTAGAGCTAATGATCTCGAGCAAAGTGGCAATCAGCAAGCTGTTGTGAGCTGAGATGGAGGTGGTGGGGCTGCCCTGCTCAGTGACCTTGCAGTGACAACTAGAAAAGAGGACTGCAGATGGCTGCCAGCCGGTTAGCACCGGAGACATAAACCCCCTGTCTGTACTGCGGTCGCAGAGAAGTGTGTCTCTTATTCAAGCCACCTCTATAACTGCCTGTGTGTGACCACAGGACCTCAGAAAAAGAGAGAAAGAAGGGAGAAAAAAACCCCAAACAGCCTCCTGAAGTAGTCAGTAAGGGAGATTGAAATGGCATGGCAAAGCTTTGTAAATTGTTTTTTTTTTTAATTCTGGAAGTGATATTGTGTAATTTTAGGCAGAGGCCAAGTCATCCATTTAGGAAAAAAAAAATTACAGGCAAAAGAAATGCAGAGAAATGTAGGGTTTATTTCTACTTTCATTTTTTCCCCTTCCTACCATTTGGAAAAGAGACAGATAACCTGGGACATTCCAGCTTAGCCCTGTCCTCGTTATCCTGACAGGAGTACACGAAGTAACAGTATGCCAAATCAAGCTCTACTCCTCTAAGGTGGAACAAGGAGAATTCTAATGAAGTTCGAGGCAGAGCATTTTAGCAACAGAGCAATATAGTGAGCAGGGTTAATAACTGGAATTTCTGACCTGCTGGAAGGCAGCACCTGGATAGATTGTCCAGGTTCCTGTCCAGCATTGCCCTTCTGCCCTACACAGTGCAGGCTCTTAGCCTGATAGATGCCTGTTGGGGTTTCAGGGGTTGTCTTGTCCATCTCATCAGACCCATCTGTGATGAGATTATTTGCAGGGGAAAACATATGTCAATTGAAGCATGTAAAATCACCAACTATACAAAGAGGAATTAAAGAAATAAAAAAAGGGACACATGTTTACAGATCTCTGTGTTTCACCAAGTGCATCCATGCACAAAGTGGTAGTGAGAAGGTAGATAGCTGTGATGTTATGATTATCTCCTGGGGTGGTAACAGAGAGAGAAGGAAGGCAGTACTTCAGATACTGAGGCATCATGCTGCTCCACATGATGAGTAACTTGGAGGCATTTTGCTGTGTCTTTCTAGACTGAAGACTTATGTTTGTCTTAATAATTGCTATAATAAAGATGTTTTACAGTGAACAGAGGAAACCTTACCAAACAGTCCCAAAATAATTCAGAGAGCTGACAGAAGCAGAGCTTTCTGCTATGAAGACGTTATGAATGTGTACTTTTTCCCCCCTATCCCTGTCATCCACTCAAAGTTAGCTTTGGAGAGTGATTTTATCCTTAAATATGAATCAGACGTTGTTGCCAAGACAACCTCTCCTCCAGCTTTTCGTTTTGCCCACAGTGTGTGATGAACCTCAACCAAGTCTTCTCCCAGAGTGATTGGTCACTTATTTTTCAAGTGGGATTTGATTTGATGAAACAAAATATTCAGCTTACTCAGTTTTCTTGGCTCCTTGGTGAATCACTCCAGCTCGTTTCCCTTGCTGTGTCTCTTGGGCTGGAGGAAGGTAATCACGCTGGCAGCTGGATTCCCACATATGAGACAGACTGTTTGACTGACTTAATCACAGAATCACCAGGTTGGAAAAGACCTCGAAGATCACAGAGTCCAACCATCTCTGTCCTCTCTTAAACCATCTCCCTGAGCACCTCATCTACCTGTCTGTTAAATACACCAAGGGATGGGGACTCAACCCCCTCTCTGGGCAGCCAGTTCCACACTCTGACAGCTCTTTCAGTGAAGTTCTTCACTGGATGGATGATGGGTGGACTGGATGATCTTAAGGGTCTTTTCCAACCTTAACAATTCTATGATTCCTGACATCTGCATTAGGGCTCTGCAGTTGATTGCTGCTCTCCTAGCCGAGGTGTGGATGGGGAACATACAGCAGGTGACAGAACACATGATTTTCTCCATTCCCAGTGCTCTGTTTTAGGCTACTGGAGTTACACTTGCTTGGATTCCCTGCAGATGTTGTCTTATTGTGAGGTACTCTTTGTTAAACCAGAGTGAGTTTTGCTGCTTGGCAGGTTCTGGAGTCATCTGTGCCAATTGGCTGCCATATTTCTGATGGGACAGGCAGCAGGACATGGGTTTGGCTTGGTTGTCTTGTCATTACCTGCTATGAGAGCCTTTTGAAAGGTATCTCTGTGTAGGCTATTCCTTGTGAGGGGAGTGACAGACAAATACTATTTGAATAAATGTAGAATCTGTTACACAGTAATACTAAAATCCTTCTCATTTCTTGTAATCTCAATATATTTCATGCCCCTTTTGCTCTTGTGTCTCAGTACTTTCCTAATAGACTCCTCCTTTTCCCAGGCACTTCTCTGCACTGTTTTTTTTTGGCTTTATTAAATAACTGGTGGTGATGTTTGGGCTTAAACTTTCAACAATGTAGGCTCTTGCAAAGTGGTGTTTTAATATAACAGTATTTTTTCTTTTATTTTAATTATTTAGTTGCTTCAATATAACAGTAGCAATGGCTCAGTTTCTGTTACTAAGAAATAAGGAATCTTGCAGGAAATGTTCCTTTGCTTCTCACTGGCACTACAAACATGTTCTTTCGAGAAACACGGTCAGACTGGTGACAGATGACTGAGAGACCCTGGATTGTCAAGGCAGTAACAACCTCAGCAGTAGGCAGTGACTTGTCCTTGGTGGGGATGAGCTGGTGGACAAAGTCTCATCAGGGACCTGGAGAGCCGCTCCTGGTTCCTCTTTCCTGGGCGTTCCGCGGTTGTTGGAATTTCAGAGTGTTACTGAGCAGCAGCTGAAAGACAGACAGGAATTCATCATCCTGACTGAGATGGGAGTTGATCCAGTGACAGGCTGATATGATCACTGGTGCTCTGAACAGTTCGTGTTTTTCATTGGCAGAAAAACAATTTCCCCATGGAGGATTATTTTTTATATATATTTCCAATGTTTGGGTTTTTTTTTCTAAATACTGCATCTCTTCTTTCCAGCAGAGAGTCACAGAGAGAGAAATCTCTGCTGCATCCATCTCCTGAATGTCCTTTCCACTTTCTGAAAGGTTGGCTGCAGCTGAGGTACCGTGTTTCCTGTTCACAGGTTTAATGTAGCTTTCCTGTTATATTTACAAGTGTGGAATCAGTCAGTACTTAATATGATCTGCACTGAAACCACCGCAAAGCATAAATATTTATTGCTAATTTTTTTTTCTATGCAAACTATGAGGTTTTTTAGACACTGGCTCCATACCTCATGGTTATTTGTGTGTGAGAGAGAGGGTTGTGGAAAACCCATCAAAGTTGGCCTGTGTACTGAATAAAGAAAATGCAGATTGTGTTGTGGGCTGCGAGATGCTCTAGCGAAGGGATTGTTCTAAATGAAGTACATTAAAAGTTATTTCAAGTCAGGCTGTAAATGACATTCTGGATTTTGAAAAGAATAATTTTCTGAACTGTCACTTGAAAAAGAAATTCTTTATCTATTAGGTTTTAATGTTTCAACCTGTAAAAGACATCTATGGGATTTATTTTAGTATGTGAATACACTTGATGGAATAAAGGGGAATGACTAATAACCCAGGTCTGTCAGCCACAGCCGTCAGCTCTTTGTCCTGGAGGTAGCCTGCCCATGCATATCTTCCTGACGTGCTAAGCAAGCCTGGGTCTCAAATCTCTGTTTTATTTACTTGGAGGCATCATTGTGACTTGCAAAATACAGCCTAAACAGTCAGTGAAGCGACTGCTTCTGCGATGTGAAGCTCAGCTTCCCAGGAGCTGTGCCTGCGCTCTGATTCACTGCCACGGTCAGGTCAGTCCTGGCACGCGAGTGGCTCCGGCCCTGGAAGTGTGCACCTCAGCAACACTAAGTAGATCTATACAGCACCTGAGTCCCAAAGCAGCCTCTAGCTTGGTGTGTCTGTACAAACAGGCTCTTCCACTGGCAGGCTCAGGGACTTTCTTCTGCTTTCCCTGACAGCCACGGGGTTCGGTCACCGACAACCGCCAGCACCAGTTCCCCTTTGGAGGAGATGCTGGAGAGCACAGACTGCGCTGGTGAACTCCTCGGCGGGGCTCTGAAGCCTTCACCTGCCCACCTGCCAGGAAACTGTGTTTGGGAACTTGTGGAAATGCAGAGGCATGGTAACCAACTGTCTCGACAAGAAACTGCAGAACATAGTTGAAGTGATGGTTTTTCTTGTGTAGAGATTCGGCAGTGGGGTGCTATTGAGAGCATTAACCTTTTAATGGATCCCAAGAAGGGAAAAGCTCAACTAACTCACATCTCATACCAACAATGACAAGCTGTTCCCACTGTCTGTTATGCTGTTTGGAGAGTAAATATGTTTTTTTTTAATGTAATGGCTCTAGAAACTATACAATCTGAAGGCTCGGTGCAGGGGGGTGAACAGAAAGAGCTGTGGTTGGCTCTGAAATAGATGGATGATGTAAAAATCCCGACGTGTTTGCTGAAATGGACTGTGACCATAAGAGATAAGCTTTGGAGTTTTGTTAGTAATCATCTTCCTAACTTTGTAGTTTAACCAAACCACTGGAAAAATGTAAGAGCTTCATGCCTTTTCTGATTGCTTTCCCAAACAATGCCAGCCAATGGCTTTACATTTTTAGTATTTGTAAAGTACTTAGTTCAGTGAGATGACAGTGATACAAACATACTCTGCCCCAAGAATCCACTCTAGCCTGATAGCTGGCAACTTCAGGAAAGCAGAAGTTGCAGGGTCAAATTCCCTTAGGCATAGGAGCACAGGAAGGAATTTTTTTCATCTATCTGGGCAGGTGCTTAACCAAAGACCTTTTGGGGATGCTGCTGCCACATCTCCTCCTAAAGAGCTGGGGCTTCTTAGCAGTGTACTGGTCAGGGACAGCAGAAGTGGTGTGAACAAGAGGGGAGTGGTTGCCCTCTGTGAGAGGGTGAGTTCAGGCACATAGCACATCCCAGTTAAACGTCTTACCTACAGTCCCATGAGTTCTGCTCCCCACAGCTGGGTTACAGCGAACAGAGGAAGAAACCTGCATCTGTGAATTAAATCCCTCTCTGATCTTTTCCTAATCAGCCCGACAGCTTCTAATTGCTGTGTTCAGAGGTTCCACTGGACCTGTCTTCTCTTTCAAACTTCCATTGTCATCTGAAGTACACCCCTAAACATTCAAAAAAGATAAATATTAACTAGGTTTATAACAGTTTCTGGAAGGTGATGAGATGTAAGTATTTATGTAATGGTCTTAATAGGCAAAATAATACTCTTCAATGAGAGTAATTGTTGCTTTATTCAGAGTTTCACTCCCTGACACCTGACATCGTGAAGGTGTCCCAACTACATGGATTGCTACCTCCTAATAGCCCTTGTAGAGTGGCCACTGCTATTGGGGTGAGCCCAGTGATCATATTGTAATACTTGATGTGATTAAATAAGCTCATGTTGGAAAATCATTATGCACATATTGTATCACAATATCACTCCATGCTAGATCAAAGAAAAACAGGTGTCAGCTAGTTTTGAACTTCACTGGATGGTGGAGACTCCTCTGGCCACAGAGCTGGTATGGAGGAGTCCTGTGAAAAACTGCATGTGCCTTTTAAAGGTTTATTTTTCATTAGTAGCATCAGCCAGAGTGGGAAAGGGATGCTGCCATGCCTGAGATATCAGAAGAGTCAAAGAACTGTTACCCTGCAGGCAGTGGAAGGTAATGACTTGTATTTCTGGAAGCTCCGTGACTCATTTCGGTGGTCATAGATGTAGGAACAAATTGAAAGATGAGGAAGAATGCTAAACATCAGATGGTACATGGTCTGCAGGAGGTGAAGGTGTGTCTCATTCTAAAGGCAACCATATGGTACATTTGATGCTTGTGTGGTAGGGAGAGCACATCCAGAACAAATCAATTGCTTTGCAGCTAGCTCAACTCCGAGCAACCGTTTTTCTCATCCTTTTCCTTCCATTCATAACTAAACAGGTAAAATAAATAAATCCATTTCATCCTCTGCTTTCAAAAGGGAGGAAGAGAACTGTATTGTGTGTGTCACATATCTGCATCATTTATTGCAGTTGTGTCTGAAGCCAGACCTAATTTAACTTGGTGTTGGTTCCCAAGCCTTTCAGTTGTCCTTCATCCTGCTAAACTGTGGGGTAAATCGATGGGTGAGCATCTCTCTTGTAGTACAGCATTCCCACAGGCCTGGCAGCCATAACACTACACCCAGGAATTTTCTAAGTCCACGAAAGAAACTTAATATCCTCTTCAACCTCCATA
This sequence comes from Heliornis fulica, assembly GCA_013399135.1. NCBI lineage: Eukaryota > Metazoa > Chordata > Aves > Gruiformes > Heliornithidae > Heliornis > Heliornis fulica. The sequence continues at coordinate 79,764 of VXBZ01003972.1, forward strand.
TTTATTGCCCATAGAATACTCTTTAAACAAAAATTAATGCTCTTGATATTTTGCTGTATTTTTACAGTGTTGGCATTCCTTCAGATTAAGTGTGAGTGCAGAGGTAAATTCACATGGCTAAAAGTGGTTTATCTATTTTTGCTTGCTCAAGCACACAAAGCGTGTATGTGTCACTGTGAAATCTCGAGGAGAACACAGGTTTTCAGTAATATTACTTGATGTTTTGTGTAAACAATCAACACATTTTCCAGGCATTTTACAGCACTGATATTTTGTTAATCAAACACATCTGCTTTAGGTGTAGGTTTTTAGTTTGTCCAGGATGCTTCAGCATTTGTTTGAGCAACGAACTCTCACACCCAACCCTGCGTTTACCCAACTCAGTAGAGACTCATCCTTTTGTGATTCTTCCTGCTGTACTTGCTACCTTCTGTTTCATTCTGAAACTTTTTTTTTCCTGGAAGCAATACTACCTCTCTCAATTCATAGAATTACTTGGGTGGGAAAAGACCTTCAAGATCATCAAGCCCAACCCCAGCCTGACTCTGCCCAGTCCACCTCTAGACCATGTCCTTCATCACCTCATCTCTTGGGCTTTTCAATCCCTCCAGGGATGGGGACTCCACCACTGCCCTGGGCAGCCTGTTCCAACATCTGACAATTCTTTCAGAGGGGAAATTCTTCTGATGCCCAACCTCAATCTCCTCCGGGGCAGTTTGGGACTATTTCCTCTGGTCCTGTCACTTGTTACCTGAGAGAAGAGACTGACCCCACCTCTGTGCACCCTCCTTGCAGGGACTTGTAGAGAGTGAGAAGGTCTCTCCTCAGCCTCCTTTTCTCCGGACACAAAAGCCCCAGAGCTCCCTCAGCTGCTTCTCAGAGGACTTGTGCTCCAGACCCTTCCCCAGCTCTATCACCCTTCTCTGGTCATGCTGAAGCATCTCAACATCTTTCCTGGCGTGAGGGGCTCAGACCTGCACCCAGCACTCAAGGTGCAGCCTCACCAGAGCTGAGGACAATGTTACAATCCCTTCCCTGCTCCTGCAGGTCACACTGTTCCTGACACAGGCCAGGATGCCCTTGGCCTTCTTGGTCTCCTGGACACACTGCTGGCTCATGTTCAGCTGGTTGTCAACTAACACCCCACAGTTGTCACGGTTGGCATGTAAAATGGCCTTTTAAAGTTGTCTTTATGACTGTTGTCTCTTCCCTCCTGCTCATACTGCAGAGCACAGTGCTTCAGAATATGCCTTGTTTGGGGAATGCTTTCCAGGACTTTTGCTGTACTCAGAAAGGTGCTGGGCAAGGTCCCTGTAATGAAGGTAAATGTGACAACTTCCACTTTGGAAAGTCACATAGATAGTGAAGCCTGCAACATGTCCAACAGCATTAACTGTGCTTCTCGCAGAAAAGAAATGCAGGGCTGGAACCTGCTATTAATGTGGTGCTGGGGTAGTGGAAAATGTCATTAATTTCATGAGCGTGGCCGGTGAGAGCATCTTTCTGTTGATGTCTTGAGTTCTGTGAGGGGTGGGGATCCTGGGACATCAGGCTGGTTGAGTGGGAATGGTTTGTGTCACTTGAATAATGGCATTCTAGTTTTCTCTGTCAGAGTAGCTTAGAAACTAAATTCTAATGCAATATTTGCCTAAATCATTCAGTACACAGAATTTTGTTTTAAACCTTTTCACACATTAAAAATACCTTAAGCTGCCAAGTGCAGTAAATCAATGATGTATATTAATCCTGATTCCTAGGTAAATATGCACACTTAATTTAACTTTTTTTCTTCTGAAAAATTCACAGAGTAGTTGGCTTGGGATCAGATTGTGCCAGCACATGCCAGAGAGCTTTCAGCTGAAGATAAATAGGGAGGTTTGGATAGTTATTGGTCATTCTTCTCCACACAGTGTTATTTCTATTTATGTAACACTTAAATAAATGCACAGCACAGCAAAATTTATCAAGATAAAACCTCCAAAAGGGAGTGAAGAAGTCGGTGTAAGAAGTTAAGCGTGGAAACGGGTTTCTCAGAGTTGTGTTCAATCTGGCATGGGGCATAATGTCTTTTTCAAGTAAATCTGATGTGTTATAGGGAGTGGGTCTGTTAATTTCTCCAGATGTTTTGAAATAGCAGATTCACTTCTCCCAGGTCTCCCTCTGGACCCTAAGAGCACACTTCTGGTATTGTTGAGGTTGGTGTGTAATTTAATAACTGGAGATGTGAAATGTCTGTTAACATAAAGGCAAAATTGCTGCCCAAATCTTTGATGGTTTGGGTTTTCTTCCCCACACTCTATGATGATAGGCATTAATTTACAGATGTAAAGAGTGGGGACATTTGCCATTGTGAAAAGTTGTGTTCTAGAATCTAAACTTTAATATTCCTCTTTCCTGCCCTCTTTAAAATATTACTTGCTCTTCAAATAGGAAAATGAATGCTGTGGATCCTTCCCCACAATGCCTTGGTAGTAGAAGCTTGAAAGTGCTTCACAGAGCTGCAGCTGGGGCAACTAGTCTGGCTTCTTAGATATCTCAGGATGTGTGTTATGCCTGTGTGCTAACAGGCACAAGGGCTTCATTTAAGGTTGGGGGATTTTATTTTAAAAAAAAAGGGAAGAAAAACTAAAAAGTCATTCCTCGGGTTAGAAACTGTCACGTGCAGAGAACAGGAGTGTTACTGGTGCCTGAGGGTCCTCACCTGAGGGTTGCCAGAGACTCGATGTGGTAAGATATACCAGATCCTTTGAGCAGATAAATTATGTGTCATGCCAAGTGAAAGTAAAAAAAGCTCAGTGTGTTTTTCACCAATGTGGAATTCCTTCCTATCTCCAGATCAGAGTGACTCTGAGCATGAGTCAACCGAGCCAGGCTGGCAGCCACGAGTGGGGATTTTTGTAATGTCACAGGGCTCTGATCCATATCATGCAGTTCTGCCACTGCTGAACTTAAATGCTACAGAGAAGGGCAGAAAAGAAAAAAACCCCAAACATTTTATGTGGCCTAGAAAAGAAAAGGCTTCCTGGCTCACTTAAGTGATATGCTGGATCCTAAAGGGCTCGGAATGTGTTGAGAGTAACAGGGATTTCTGCCTTTTGCAAGGCCTGAGCATGGAGACACTGAGAGAGCTCGTGTCTTGAAGGATCAGTCATCATGAACCATATGCAGACACCTTCTCCCACAAGTTAGACTTCACTTTAGGCTGGCTTCCAGGGCATGAGATGCCCGGGGGTGAGACAGCTGCATGCGGTTTGCAGCTGTGAGTCAGGACCTATGGGAGTCTGATTTCTTCTTGACTGGCAGATGGATGTCAGGCCAGGAATTCTCCAAGGCATCAGAAGTGTTGCTTGATGCCTGGATTTAGGCATCTGGATCCCATCCCACTTCCCTCTCCTCCCTTTCCCTTTCCCTTGGTGCTTGGCCATGTCTTACATTAGTAAAAGCAGTGGGACCACTCATGTTCTAACCCACGGCCTTTTCACTGTGGGCTTGCTTTATGCTGGCTGCCTCAAGGCTCTCTTCTGCTGGTTCACTGTTCTCAGCAAAACCTGGCTCTTAGCTGCTCTGGAAGGTCACCCTTACCTTTCTGGCACCAGCCTTTTCGTGAGGATCCTATCTTTTAATGTCCTTGCAAAGCACAAGAGAGGGTTGATGGTATCCTTTCACTGATCAGCAGAATGAGAGAGGGGGTGGTGGTTTTTGGAGCCTTTGATCTCTCTTTTGATCTCTGTTTGAAAGGGATCAGGACCTAGAGCAGGTGCCTCTGACGGCTCTTGTGTCAGGTACTTTGGTTCTATAGTGGACTTCAGTTTATGTAAGGCTTCCTGTGCCTCCTATCACCATGTAGTCTCCTGTTGGCTACCCTGCAAGAGAAGGTTTTCCAGGCAGACATCCTTGGGTTGTCCACCCTCCTTCAGGTTCAGCATGATTCCCTTTTTTTCTGTTCCCTGGCAAAACCCCTAAGCTTTCCATGCTCCCCAATAATACACATCCCCGGCCACTCCCTGACCTTGAAGAGGGCTTTACAAGCCCTTGCAGCCCAGCCCTGACAGACTGCTGTCACTGGTTTGTGGTCAGGAGGCTGCCTTGAATTAATTTTTATTCTGAAGCTTTTGTTTGCCATCTCTTCACCTCTCAGGGTCTCCAACTAAACACCACTTTGAACCAGCTGCTTTGCTGTACCCATGGCTTGGCCCGCTGACCTCTCCTATCTGCATATGGTTTTAATACTGCTTTCTCAGCCAGCCTGTGACCCCCCTCCCTCTGTGAGACTAATATTAATCCTACCCCCAACTCATTTGGTGTTGGGGATAGGATTAATTAACCACCAAGCTTCTTTGGTGACAGTTCTGAATTAGCCACAGGCCTCAGCATGCCAGTTGTAAGACCACCACCACCATATTTCAATTACTCTGCTTCTATTGCCAGTGAAGATGTTCGAGTCTTCTGGTGGGCTGTTTTCTTTTGGTGTCTTGTTTATTGTGTTGTCACCTCATGCTTTACCATACGCGTGGCTCTGCAGCCACTTCAGAGAATTCACAGAGAGGAGCAGGTTATCCCTAATTAGGCACCAACAAAACTCTGCACCATGTTTCTTTATCTTGATATTTCAGCAATGAAATACAATTTCTGTGACTATCAAAGTCTGAATGTGAATGAGACAAAAGTCCCTTCCTATTCAAAATTCTAGTATTGGGCACCACTTCATGATATTTGGAACAAGTGGGATCAAGTACTATCAAGTCAAGTGTGCTGTTTTCCTGGTGCACAGAAAAATCTACTTCATGAGAGATCTCAGTGCATGAAATATACTTCACCAAAATCCTTTTCTTTTTCAAACAATTGCATGGCAGTGCTGCTCTTTCTATATTCCTAATTTTTAACTTGGTATTATTTAGATTTATTTTCCTTTTCCCTCCAGCCACAGAGCAAAGATAAGAAGAGAATTGGAGACTTTACTGTTTTATTAGCTTTCTCTGAATGCCTTCACAGGTATTCAGCTCCAAGAACTGTCAGCTTCATGTCTTTTCATGAGTTTAGCAATAAAATTATCTGTTAATAATGTTTTAAACATTTCACATTGTTTTTATGGTATCAGAATTGTCCCTATGGCTCTGTATAAGCCATCCCTTTATCTGCATTTGGTGGGAGGTAAACCTTTTAACAAAGTTGCAAAAGATTCTTCATTGTGCCAGATTAAAAAACAGAAGGAAATAGATAAAGCTGCACATGCTTCCCCAGAGCTGAATCTGTCTTTCTCTCTGGGAGTAATCAGAGCCCAAGGCTATTCCACCCGTGGCAAAACACCTGAGGAGGATCTCTTTGGCCTCCCCATGTCTCAAAGGTAGCACCATCCTTAGTCTCCCTCATTACTTTTGAATTTCTCTCTTCTTATTTATCCCTTGGTTTTAACTCTCTTCCCTCATTTTCTTTGGGGAATATATTAAAATAGAAGTGGTTTTCTTTTCTGTAACGTGGTCGCATGTGTTACAGATTGAATTTAAAAATACATTATAATTGAGGCACTGAAAATAAAATTTTCTGCACGTCAGGCATCCGCATCCTCCAGGTTAAAAAAGCAACCATCAAAACAACCCCTAATTGTCTGGATTATCAGAATGGGGTACCTGCAACAGCTTGTGAAGGGCAACTGGAGAAGTGGAACACAACACAGCTGTTCCCTTTGCTGCTGCCAGCTAAACAAGCTGCTGCATGTCTGGAAAGGGGCTGCTGAGCCACTGAAAATCCCACAGGACTTCTCCTCTCCTGTGGTTCCCAAGGAACTGGGGAAAGGTTGTCCTGAGCTGGGAGCAGAGATTCTTCTTGGAGGCAATAGCGCACCCACAGTACCTACCCACTGCCCTGTGAGGAACATGGCACCCAAGTTCTGTCTTGGAGCATTGGGTTTGGCTTCTTAAATCTGTGTCTGAGGAGGAAGTGCTTATTTACTCTAGAAATACACTTCATGAGCCAAGAGAATTTTAGGCAGCGTGGGCTACACACAAGCCAAGTTGACTACTCATGGTTCCAATGAAGTGTTGAAGGAGCATTACTTGTCTGGGTGGAGGAGGTGAGCGTTGACTTGAGGGGGAAAAAAGACCAAAATGACATTTCAGTTATGTCAGTCAGTGTGTTGCCATCTGCCCCTGCTTGTCTGTGTCTGTGGAGTTCTTCTCATGGTGCTTTGTGGTTTTCTAGGGCTTTACAACCAGGTACATGAGGTTTCTAGAGAAGGTAGAACTTCCCCTCTGTTAGTGTGCAGTGTGTTAATGTGTCCTGGGAGTGGGGGGAAAGAAATGGGTTTTCTTGCTTCCTGGGTGGCTCAATTAGGCAGACTGAAAGGTGCCTCAGTGAAACTCTTGTTTAGAAGTCACTCTCTTTCCCTTTCCTGTCTCTGACTTGTATAGATTGAAGCAATGTATTCACATTTAGCAGGGAAATTTGCACTTACATGCTCCTCTGCAGCAGTGTTTCACAGTTATAGGGCAACGTATGGGAAAGCTCTGTGTCTTTCTGGCAGGAATTTTGCCTTCCAAGATGACAGTTTCATACTGCCTGAGGGATGTGCCTGTCCAGACCATCAGCAGCAGCAGGCAGCTTAGCCCTCAGGTAGTGGTTGGCACTTCTGTCATGAACTGGGAACTATTTGTGCCCACACTGGGGCTTTAGGTTTTTTAAACCAGAGCCTTTAAATGATGCAGTGAGCATAGAGCACAACATAAACCTCATCTTGTTGAGGGACTATATGCATATTACATCACATTAGTGAAATACTAGTGCCTCAGGGTTGTGTAGACTTGTCTACTTTGGTGAAGATCCCTGAGTTATTCACTTTATTCTTAAAGATGCAATCCAAAACTGGTTACTTCTCCACTTTTTGTTTGGGTTGATTCAGTTCACTTGTGATCCTCTATGTGTGTGTGGTGGTGTGTGTGTGTGTATGTACTCCATGCAGAGGTCCGAGAATGCAATACTCACATTGCCTTGGTTTTGGTGACAGTAATTCTGTTATCCAAAAGAAATTAAGTCACTTCTTACCCATGTAGTTTGTCATTCCACTAGAAGAAATGTACATATATTTAGGTGATCTGACTTGAAGTGATTGTTCTGTCCTTGAGGAGAAGCACTGATGTCACAGCACAGCTATCTCCTCTTCCTGAAACCTTCATTTCTGTACATTGTAGTTTGTCTAAATCCAGTCACAGGACAACCTTTTACATTGCTAGCAGGAAATGTGAGTCAGCTTGATTATCACCTGAGGTTATACATGTATGTATGAATTATACACAAATGTAGTGCATAATTTATACAGCCTTTTTATTTGTCAGCTCCCAAAAATGTTAACTCGGTCTGTGATGCCAATACATTAGCACTGAAATGGACATCTTCTCCCTAGGTACCACAGTCTGAAATAACGGCTGGGGGTCATTATTTTGTTAAATTTTATTGTTCCTGGTTTAGCTTACAGAAATATGGATGGACATTCTTTGCAACAAAGTGCTTCAAGCAGTACTAGCTTTCTCGTAGCTAAAGGTATGTCTGTAAAAGATGTCACATCTACAATATCACGTCTGTTATTAACCTCTAAGAAAGCCTCAGCTATTGTACAAGAAACGACCAGGGTCACTAGAACAATTTATGATTTGTCTAACCTGTGTAAGAACCAAATATAAGAACTTCCAAAGCTCTGCAGGATCACCATAGGTCTGCAGTACATTCCCCAGCAGAGCAATGGCAGTGCAGTAACGGCACTTTGCTGACCAGGCTGCAGGCACCCACCTGACAGCTTCCAGTTGGATAGAATCATAGAATCATGGAATTGTTAAGGTTGGAAGAGACCCTTAAGATCATCCAGTCCAACCATTAACCTACCACCACCAAGTCTGCCCTTAGACCATGTCCTCAAGCACCCCATCTACCCGTCTGTTAAACCCCTCCAGGGATGGGGACTCAACCCCCTCCCTGGGCAGCCTGTTCCAGTGCTTGATGACTCTTTCAGTAAAGAAGTTCTTCCTAATATCCAACCTAAATTTTCCCTGGCACAGCTTGAGGCCATTACCTCTAGTTCTGTCACCATTTCCTCTAGTTCTGTCACTTGTTACTGGTTGCATCCTTTTTCACTGCTGTTGCTGTCCCATCAAGAGATTTGACCTTACTGGCATGACTCTGGTTTTCACTGGGAGCTTTTTTATAGCCTGATCTTTGGTGGGTGTTTGCTGATTAATTTCCACTGATTTCCATCGAGGTGAGGCTGACTGGTCTGTGGGTTTTGTTTCTGCTCTGGAGATGTCTGGAGAAGAACAAACAGAACCTCTGGGCACTCAAGCTCCTGTTGCCTGGAGGTGTGAAACAAAACACAACAGTTGAGAGATTGCTTGGCTGGGGTCTCATGAAAAGAAAGTACTTTCAAACTGTAACCTGAGTTTGGGAAATATGTTTATAAACATAGATTTTGAGCGTTTTTTCTTTTAATCAGTCTAGTGGGATATAAAGCTGGAAGAATCAATGTAATTTTGTTTTCTCTTTGACTGTACCTTTGAGAGCAGGATTTTTTTTTCCTTGTTTTTGGTAGAGGGAAGGAGCAGTGAGAGAACTAGAAATTGATTTGGCTTAAAGTAAGGCTGGGATTTCTTTCAAATAGAGCTAGATAGCAAGAGAATATATTCCCCTCATTAACATGACCTGGAGCCCAAGTAAAGATTGGATGTTTCAGTATAAGCAGCAGAACACTGTGTATTTTATAACTTCATGTTCATTAAAAATAGGGATTTACTGCAGAAGAGCAGTGGTGTGATTATCATAGAATGTCTGTCATGTTGTACTATATTTTATAACACCCCCCAGTTACTTTCGAGGTGCAAATGGAAAGCCTGCCCTTCTTTCAGGGTTTTGTACTTCTGAATCAGAAACTTGGGTGTCTTGTTTCATCAGTAGAAACTCATTTGTAGTGTCATATAATTTGCACATCGTTAGTTTAGGGTGCAGTTTTAGCACATACTTTGTAGTTCCAGCTTGGGATCACTAATTTTCACGGACTACTGGGCTCTGTAGATCTAGCAAACGGTAATTTTGGCATTCATTCTTTGAAATTAGTTTGTAATACTTCCATTGTTCATAAGGATTTGGTGATTTTTACTATGGTAGTGTGATAAATGAAACAACTTCTCACAGTTTTTTTGTATGTGCAATGGACAAAGCAACTGTATCACTCTCAGAGGCCCTGTTTCAGTAGAAATGAGACAGGACAGAAGTTTTCCCATGTCCATTCTCAAAAGATGGATTGCTGTACTTTTCTGTGCCAACAACAGCTTCCTCTGTGCAAACCTTCCTATAGTAAAGGAGGAAGTATTCGAGAACAAGGTCTAAAACACTCCCTGAGACTTCCAGATGTCACAGTGGAAGAATAAAGCCTTTGCCTTGATTGTAGCTGCTGCGAATTCAGTGGAGACTGTACTTGATAGCGGTTAGGAATGCCTCTGAATAATCATGGTCTTCCTCATGGAGTGCATCCTCTCTGCTGTCAGAAACCGTTCCCACATCAGAGTGATTCACTCTCCAGTGTAGTGTGCAGTCCCCTCACTCCTCTTCCAGTGGAGATAGCCATGTGTTTGGGATGAAACCCATGGAATTACTGCTATTGCAAGATGAGTCTATTCTAAGGCCATCCACTCCTTTTCTGATGACAATTAATAAGGAGTTGTGTAAATAGTTGTATGCACAGACTTCTTCAGGAGAAAGAAAAAGGGATGCATTACCCTAGGCTGAGTGTGGCCACAAGGGAGGAAAACAACTGGATGGGTGAGACTCAGTGATAAGTTACAAAGAGAAGTCACCGGGCTGGGCGTGACAACCACATAGTTTCAGTGAGGAAATGGGACAGGAATGGGAAGCCTGTTTTCTTGTGTTTATTTCTCTCTGCCTTTATCTGGTTGTTCGTGTTAGGAGCCTGAAGATGTTGGGTTTCTCTCCTTTCTCATCAGGAAGTCAGTGCGGTCTCCTGGCACTCAGACGGGACAGAGGGATGGGATGCCTCGGGATTGCACCCAGCCCAAGTGGAAAGAAGGCCAGGCAGGAAGGGGCAGATCACAGCAGCTCCTGAAGGGTTGCCTGGAGGAAACAGCTAATTCAGGACTCCTAGTACTTGGCTAGAGATATTGCATTTCTGCCTTTACCCTCCTCCCTCCTTTTTCACTTCTCATTAGAGAAAGAACAAGACTGAGTTTGAGTTTCGCACACCTCATCCGTGAAAGTGCACTAATGATGCCGTTAAAGCCAATCAGGAGAAAGGCTTATTATCAGAGGTGTTCATGTGTCCTTGCCAGGCATGTACTCTTCCTGTGGTGTAGGTATTCAGACACTGTTAGCACCTGGCTGGCAAGTAAGCTCTCCTCTACTCCTTGCTGGCACCAAGGAAGAGCAGATTCACAGTTAGGTGTAATATATGTATCTCTCCGTGTCTGGTATTGATCCTACTTCACTTCTTTATGTAGGAAAGGTGTGTAATTAAGGACTGTGTTTTGTTCTGTAGCAGGTTGTGTAGCACCACGTGGCAGGTTTGATATGAAATGGCCTTGACTCCTCTCTTAATGTGTGTATCTTGCCCTTGACCGTGGGAAGGGAGGTGCTCAGGCTCAGCCTAAACCCCTGCAGGAAGCTGAGGTGTACATGGGCTTTTTACTGTTTTTTTTTCCTATGGATAACCCCTACCAAACTGCAAAGCAAGCTTATTCCATCCACATTGCTCTTTGAAAAGGACTTTGAAGATTATTCTCTCCCTGTGTGTGAGCAATAAAGTATGGAACAAGAAACAAAAGAGAGTTTACCAGCTTATTGTATTCTTTGCAAGCTATATGATATACAAGATCAACTCACTTTGGGGTGTGAGACTGGACTATACACATATATGTGTGTATATGTATATATACATACTATGCCTGTAACGAAGCAAGCTGCTGATAACTTTGATTTAAAAGCAAATGATAAAATTTCAAGTTACGTTTAAAGTAGCTACTGGAAAAATTATTTCTTTAAATTTATAACCTTAATGCCTAATCATCAGTAGTTTCTTGGAACCGATCGGGGTTTTTCTGTCACCTTAGTGCCACCAATACAGTTGAAATACAAACAGCTGCACTTGTCACAAGCTCACAGAAACTAGAACCAAGGGAGTAAGAATCTTGCTTTATTGATGTAACCCTCTGCTGCACACTGCAGTCTGCATATTGACCTCGAGCTCTCGCTCAGTGTCTTGGATAGAAGCCTGATTTTTCAGTTAGATATTTAAACATAGGAACCAATGAATCGGTCATCCTTGTAATTTGCTGCCTTTGGTGTTTCAGAGCTAGCAAAGAAAGGATTATCATTATCATAGGCAGAGCACTAGTTCTGCTATGTTAAGGTTGTGGACCCTTTTCTTTTAAAAGGTTGACTGTCTTCTACATGCTTTAAAATGCATGTGCTTATTGCCTTCCAAATGAACGCATCTCATGGCTGTGTTGAGCCAAGTTACTCAGTTTGAGGATCATTAGAAATGGGGGGGTGGGTTCTTCCTTTTTTTTGTCCCATTTAAAGGGATACTAAGGAAGTTTTTTCTGTTACAGAGAGTACTTCATATCATTTTTCTCACTGAAAGACTCCAGTGCTTCACCTCTATTTGGTCTTATTTCTGTCTGCAAAAAACGTGAAAGCTGGCATTGGATGGGTGTTTGTTTTTACTGGCAGCGAATACATATCAAACAGGTTTGCTGCAGAAAAGATCCCAGAGGTTTCACGATGATCCAAACCAGGCTGGAAATTGTACATATTTTCATTGGAGAGTGGAAGTCTCTCCTCTGCCTAAGCAGAAGGAGCTTTTCTTGTGGGAATCTGGCATTGCCACCTCTGCTTTGGACAGGGAGATTTTAATGGGCTTCATTCTCATGAAAGGATTGTCTGTAAAGGAAAGTCACTGTCACAAATGTTGAAGAAGGAGCTGTACAGCCCACGTTCTGCTGAAAAGATTGAGACAGTTGCTCTTCTGCTATGACCTGGTGTTCAATAATCATAGACTGATAGGATGTGTTAGGTTGGCAGGGACCTCAAAAGGCCCTCTGGTCTAACCCCCTGCAGTGGGCAGGGACATGTTTAACTGGATCAGGTTGCTCAGAGCTTCAGTCTTTCAGAAATTCCAGAGAAATGATTGCTAAATGTGATCAACTTTCAGTGAGAGCCATCAGAAAATACAGGAAGAATCATCTCTGTTCTGTGAGACTCACCCCAGAAAACAGATGGGGGCTTCTGCTCTGTGGAGAACAACTTTCCTTTTTATCTTTGAGGGGTTTCAGCGTAACGGCCTTACCATCCTTCTGTGGCACAGCTTCCTTATTTTGTTCTCATCAGATTCTCTATCAATAGACCTCTGTGTGTATGGTCACTGGATAAATGCTTCAAAAACCCTGCTGTTCCTAGGAAATAGAAGTTGCATCCTCAAATCTGATTATTTATTGAACTCGCTGTGCTGGAGCCGATACGGAGGAAAAAGCATTTTCAGGCCTCTCCAGTTCTCCTGGCTATTATCACATTGAGCAGCAAACAACATATTTTTCGAGGTAACCTATATATCTCCAAGTAACTGGTTTGTTTTTCCAGGTATGGGAATTCTGTGGGTGCCTTTGGGTAATGCTTTTTCTCTTTGTGATAGGTGAGTGTCAGTTACCTTTAGGTGCACCCGATTCAGCCAGCCTGGCCAATACATCCCTCAGCCCAGGATCTCCTCTATCTACATTTAGGCTCCCTATGACTTAAAAAGCACCAGCCACATCTCTGGTATTCAGGGTGTTGCCAGTGAGGTAACAAAGAAAATGATTTTGACTGAAGGGATACATATGCACTAAAGAAACTGTAGGCATTGCAGATAATCTAGAAGTATAACATGAGTAAAAGTGGAAGATGCTACATGCTCTCCCAGAGCAGTCATCTCCTGCTCCAAAGTAACTTCACGAAGATTTAAAATTAATCTGTTCATTCTGTCCAACAGAGAGCTGGGGCTATGGACATTTGTGAAAATGCCCATAAATATTAAAAACGCCCATTCAAGCAAAAAGAACTCAGTGTCTAATAGTAATGGGAGCACTAGAGGACAGAATCATGCACATCTGTACACACAGCTGCTGGAAGAACACTTGGAAGAACACACACAAAGAGGTGGTGCCCTGCATTGTGGTCTGGTTGGGCTGGCACTGAACTTTGAGGAGGGCTTGTTTTATCTGTATGCCTTACACACATCTGTAGAGCTGTTTTAACAGCTTAAAGGTCCATCATGCCTCCCAAAACTAGTGCTGTAAAGTAGGTATCCTGAACTTGTCTGCCATCCAATCAGACTGCTGTTATTTAGGGATTTATTAGGAAATATTAGTAGTGGAAACTTACTCCAAGAGGTGAGAATAGACGAGAAGTTCTGCTTGCCATAACATAGTACACAAGGTAGCTTGGAGGCTGCTCAGTTTATTGCTGTGGAAGAAAGCAAAAGCAAAAGCAAAGAACATGCAGATGCAGTTTTTCATCATTTGTACAAGCACAAGAGAGTCAGACCTGATTTATTCTAGAAAAGACAAGAAAGAATGTTCTTGCACCTATTCCACCTTCATCAATAATTGCATTATAATCATCCCCATTGCTCCCGCTCAGGAAAGCAGATGGCAAAATGTTACTTCAGAGTATTTTGGGAAACAGAATTTTGCTTAAAGGTTTTTAATACTTCTATTGAAGTGTTCTGTAGATGACTTCAAGAATATCCTTGGGGTATCTAATGGTAATATAGAAATAATAGGTAAGAGATGAAATTCTTGCACTTGGATTGCAAATTGGTCAAAGAGGCTAAGCCTATTTCAGCTATCACTGATGTTCTTTGATTCTTCTTTTCAGGGTCATGTAGGTCAAAACTGAGTGATTGTAGCTGAATCAAGTCTTGTTACAATAAGAAAATGCATTTAGTCTGTTGGAGAGTCGATAAAAAGTTACTAGTGAATTTGGACTCAAAATGTAACATAATGGTAATTTTTAGGGTTTTTTTTTAAAGAAGTTTTTCCAGGTACACCAACAAAAAACTGTATGATGAATAGAAATTCTGCACAACTGTTGTTGCTTCTGAGAGAAATATATTCAAAATAATAGCAGAGATTGCCAAAGAGCAATTTGAGAGGTGAATTTACTTTTTTGTGCAGCTAATTATTCACAGAAAAGAAGTGATAGTGCTGGGGTTTTCCACATGGCTGGAAAATTCAGTTGCTGAAATTGGAATTAAATTCAATAATGGAGGAAGTGGCAGGATGCTACAGTGAGGCTGATGCATCTCTAGAGGTGGTGAGCTTATTACCACATGAGCCTTTAGAACAAGGTTAGTTATTGTTATGAAATACAATGTGTGCCCTAGATTTTGGAGGCTTTCTGCAGTCCTACTTTGCAGGGGTCCACGGGGGTCGTATTTAATGCGAGTTGCCATTGTAATGCCCTTCCTTGAGGAGCTTTGGGATGAGTAGGATTGTTTCTCTGGCCCTTTACAATAGTCCAGCCTTGTGCCTCATGGGTTTTTTCTTCTTTGTGGGGAATTAGCAAAGTGTGTTGGACATAGGGAGGGGTTTGGATTCTTCTAGCTGATGGGTTTTGCCCATTTTGATTTCTCGGGTACATTAGTAGTTTCCTTGAGCTGGTGAGAAAACAGAATTTGGTGAACTGAGAAACTGAAGTGATACAGAAAATCTCCTTCGGTAGTTGGCAGAGAGCTACTGCAAAGAGGTAAAATTCTATTTTGAAAGTGTAGGAACAGTCTGAAGGAGCATAACGATGTCTGATGGGTCCACTTGTTAACAGAGCTCCTAGAAACAACCAATATATGGAAGGTGTGAAAAGCAAAACCAAGACCTGGTTTTATCTCTCACTCAGAGACATCAGATTTCAAGTTGTGCATCAACCTAGATGTAAACTAAACATTAAAACACCATAAAAACATTTTCTTTCTCTAATTTTTCTATGAAAACAGCGGAAATCTGATTTCTTATGGATTTCTCGCTTGCAAATTTGAGCATTTCGGCAGAGATTCAATGTGGCATGGGTTCCTGTAAGGAACCTTGTCAGTCTTGATTTCATAGTTTATTCCCAAACTAGCTGAGTAGCACTGCCCAGGTTTCAGAATGGGATTTCACATGATTCCCTGGCTTGTCAAAGAATATGTGAAGAACTTGCTCTGCTGATTGCTAGAAGTTTTAGGTGGGTGTGATTCTTCCTCCCCTGGATAAACTGATTAACTATAGAGAACAAACATATAGGCATCTTCTCCCTTCCCTTTCTATTCCCTGACTCTTAATGAAAGTCATAGTGTGGGTCCCTGTGAGCCAGCTTGCACTCTGAGGGTGCAGATTTCCAACACCTTGGAATCTCTTTTGGTTGCTTACAGGCAAAGATGACATTTGTGTGGGTCAGATGAAGGAAATGCTAAATCGTGTTTCCTGCAGCCAATCTTTATTGTGAGACAATAGTGATACTAGGTTATGCAGAACACTCATTTATACTTCCATACCAAAAGAAATGATAATGTATACAGAGAAGTCCACCAAAACCAGTACTTTGATACTAGTGGGCCTGCAAACAGGTACAATTTTATAGTTGCTGGTTCCCAAGGAAAAAAGGCTGTCCTTGGCTAATTTGTGTTAATGCAGAACCTGTTGTCTCTTCAGACAGGTTCTTGTACCAGCTTTGGGAACACACTTAGAATCATAGAATGATCAGAGTTGGAAGGGACCCCCAGAGGTCATCTAGTCCAACCCCTCTGCAAGAAGCATGGACACCCCCAACTAGATCAGGTTGCTCAGGGCCTCATCCAACCTGGCCTTGAACGTCTCCAGGAATGGGGCATCCACCACCTCCCTGGGCAACCTGTTCCAGTGCTCCACCACTCTCACAGGAAAGAACTTTTTTCTAATATCCAATCTAAATCTCCCTCCCTCTATTTTAAAACCATCATCCCTTGTCCTGTTACAACAGGCCCTACTGAACAGCCTCTCCCCATCTTTCTTGTAGGCCCCCTTGAGGTACTGGCAGACCGCTAGGTCTCCCTGGAGCCTCCTCTTCTCCAGGAATGGTTCCTCTTGCCCTGCATGGCCTTCCTTCCTGGATAGCACTGCTGTGACTAATGACTAACGCTTCTGCAAGGTCTGGTTAGCACATCCAAAGTCATCGTATTTATCAGTTCACGGGCAGTTTGATCATGGTCAGCACCAAAGTAATTCTATAATGCTAGAAAGGAAACCTTATTTTAGGAACTAATCACTTCATACATTTTATTTCTACACAAGTGAGGTTTGGGTGAACATCCATTAACTATGAGTCACGGCATAAGGGCATCGTACCAGAGTCAGTGGAATCCCTAAAAAGTTATTAAGCAAAATTGCTAAAGTAACTACTGTGCAACTGCAGATTTGAGGGGAGATGAATAGTGTCAGCTACTACTGAATCTATTTCCATAAATTAGATACCACTTCTTTTCACTTGTCTTTTTAAAAATATTTAAGTAAAAATATGGTTCTGCACCTCATAATATTTTGCAGACTGTTTGCAATTATTCTCTGTATAATTTACATGAGTAAATGGAATTTCCTTTCTCCAGAGTTTTATAAGAGAAAGAATTTATTTGGCAAATATTATGCTTGAGCAGGAAAATAAAGGTGAAATTTTAAATTCATATAGCCTAGAAATATAGAGGGAATATATATTTTCTGCACATGTCAAAAAAGCCCCAAATGCAAAGGAAGATTCAGTGCTGCTTCCTTAATTCAATCTAAAGGTAGTGAAATTGCAGCAGAAAAGCTACTGTAGATGGAAGATTTGTTGTGTTAGTGATGGATTGTGATGTGTGAAATATAATTGGAGATGACAGGGAACTATCAGAAATCAAAGCAAGCTTTTAAAGAGCCCTAAACAATGTTTGGCAGTTCAAGTAAGATAATGATTATCTGACCAAAGATGATAAGTTATCAAGCTATTAATAAATGATCTGGTGTGGCAGCAGAAGGGGCGGTGTCTGTGAAGTGCACAATGGTTTTGTGGACTTGAACAGAAAATTATATGGAGTTTTTAGTCAAGGTAGAGGAAAGGGCAGGGGGGAATATTGCAAAATAGGTTTCTCTGGAGTGGGACAAGTTTGAAGAGCCTGGTTTCATCTGCAGGAATTAAGCTCTTCAAAGCCTATCTAATGCCCATTCAAGTCAACAGTAGGATTTTTCCTGACTTCAGTGTACTTTGGAGAAGATTCCCAAAACATTTGGCTTTACTTAAGTTGTCCTGCTTAGGTCAGGTTGACCTCATTTCAGCAACACAGTCAGTTGACCTTCATCAGCAACATAGTCAAGCTTATGGAGGATGAAGAGTAATGGATATTGAGAATAATCCAGTGAACATTCAGCTGGGGAATTAAGGCTTTTGAGGTGGCTCTGAAAGCCAACCATTGACAGGAATGAAAAATGTAATTTGTTTTTCTAGCACATGCAGAACAAGTGCCAGAATGAGTGATTCACTGTCTTAAATTTTAAATTAACAGAATCTGTCCATTTTGGAAAGCGGCTTATCAAGCCTGCAGTTTTGTGACAGGATTCTACAGTGTCCTCCAAGCTTTTGTGATCCTGGGAAGTACCGATGGTAGAACTGGAAAGTGATATAGTTTATATACTATAGCAGACTGCTTCATCCAGAATGTCAGTATGAACTAAATCCCAATTTTTAAAAACATGTGCTTTGCCTAAATGGCTGTATTTTCAATGCTGCTCCCTCTTCTTTCTCTGAAATCAGAAAAAAAATACAGTTACATCTTCCTAGTTCAAGTCAGTACAGCACAGAGATCGATATGACTGTGAATACAATAAAAATGGAGAAGTTCAGCCTGAATTCCACCCAGGTTTAGTGCAGATCATCCTATCCTGTTTCATAAACCCCATTTAAGTGCATTATATCAAAAGAAGCTCCCATTTCCTGCTGTGACTGTGAGCTAATTACCGTGTCTCTACCAGGCTATACATTTTCTGATCCAGAGAGCAGCCTTCCTCTGCTAGAGAAAATGCTTGAAGAGTAGGGCCAGAGCTCCTCTTTGTTTCCTCCCCTGGAGGGCATGCAGGACTGGGAACAGGAAAGGCACTGGAGGTGCAGAGGACTATGACAGATCTAAATGCAGCCCTCTGGACACAGCTACCTAATCCCATTAAAAGATGCCAGTTTATGTGAATGTCAGCGTTTCTTGGTAACAAATGGTAAGTGATGAACTGAATTGTGTTTGGAAATAAAGATATAGAAGCATCATTATGGCAATCTTCATTATTGTTAATGAAAACATGGCAAACTCCTAGCTTATAGCATCACATGGGTATTTATTTTATCTTTAGTGTGGGAATGGTCTCATTTGCAGTATGATGGAGTGTGGTGGAGACATATGTTGTCCATCCCCCTAGAAGATAGTCAAAACCCATTCCTTTCTTCATCAGAAACCCTTGAAAACATTTGTGGGGTGTTACTTTAACCATAATCCTTTCTATTAAATGTGTTTCCTCCACATGTTCAAAGTGGGGGGGAGGGTGAATTCCTAATATTCAGCTATTTTCCTACACTGCTCACAGCTTTTTGAAGGGTCTCTGTAACTTAGACCACAGCGCTTTTTTTTCCAAAATATTTTGGTCCAATGCCTGGCTTTAAAGAGTTAATATATCTGCTTTATTTCAAAGGATATCTCTGTTGACTTGTTTTTGTCCTCTTTTTTGTTGTTGTTGTTNTGGTTGTGTTTTGTGTCTTAGGCTTCCTCAGCAACTCCAAAGACTTTCCCTTGGGAAGCATTGTTGCACTCCTATCTGTAACCAACACTCTTGTTAACCCTTTTAGGATTTAAATCTGCCACCACGGTCACTCATACATGAACCAGAGGCAGACCTGGCTGTCGTGGGTGTATATGGACAGGGACCTGAAAGGAATTTTGCGAGAACAACCAAACAAAAAGTTACTCAGTTTCCTGATGCTATGAGCTTAAAAAAGAAAAAAAAAGGAAAAAAAAAAAGAAAAAAAAAAGAGTTATAAAAGCGTTTGTTTCCAGAGAAGGTTACTTTAAACTTATTTCTTATGTTCTGTGCTGGAAATACCAGTAATGCCAGCTCTATTCTCCTCAGTTTTTTTGGAAAGCCTGCTGAGCTATTCATAAGGTATGTGTTACCATTCCTAATTAAATTAGGGTGACCTAATGAAGTTACATGATGAATATACAACTAAGATGTGTGTTCTGTCAATGTATAGACACTGAATTTTCAGTCATAATGGAAAGTAATTAAGTTCTGCACAGAAAAGAAACACTTTCCCTACGTTTTCCTATTGTTCATTAGTGAGAAGCTCCGTGACCTCTCTATTTTTCTGAGTGCTGTTGGAACTAGATAGTCTTAGTGTGGATGCCTCAGATTTGTCTCCCTTACCTGCCTGTGACTTGCATAAACCTTTCAAGGAGGTAACTGCATTAAAGACATCACTCCTTCTGGAAATCTGATGGGAAAACATTTGTGTGTTAAGAAGGTACTGGGGAAAAACAGGCTGAGAAGCTCCTCCTTGCTTCTGCCTCTCCTTCCCTTTATATGCAGGCTGCAGATGCGTGGTTTCCTTAGGAACCCCTTCTAGAGATGAAGGCCATCCATCCAAATGACAGAGGAGAGGAGCCTGTTTTTCCATGGAGGTGTTTGTGTACTTTAATGGAAACATTATTTCATCAGTTCCTACTGGGTTACATTCCATTCCAAGTGAAACCTCCGTTGTTCACAAATCTCCATCACTCTTGTTTGCAGATGGCAAAGAGCTTGTGGCCTTTTCTGCTCCCACCATGTATCTTTGTAATACCAATGTTGCAGGAGACTTACACTGCGTGAGGCTGCAGACAGCAGCCTGATTGCTCTTCTAGGAGAAGCCACATTAACTACAAGAAGTTACATAAAATCAAAACAGACTTGAAAGAGCCACGTTTCTTATCAAACTCTTCTTCTGATAGCACCAGAAACAGTAATGATGGCCCAATGACACTGGCCCTTTGCACTGAGCTGGATCTCAGCCTGTGCTGCACCCCTGGATTATGGTTTCCCAAGTGCAAGACTTGTCCTTGTTGAATTTCAGAATGTTCTTGTTAGCCTACTCTTCCAGTCTATCCAGGTCTTCCTGCAGGGTGGCTCTCCGATGAAATGTCCACTTCCCCGCATAGTTGGGTATCAGTCACAAACTTCATCAGGATGCACTTGATCCCATCATCCAGATCATGTATGAAGATCCTCTGGGTGCACCTGTCAACCAGTTCCCCACCCCACCACACAGACCACATGTCTAGACTGTAGCACATCAGTTTCTCTAGGAGGAGGCTGTGGGGAACCATGATGAAAGCCTTGGGGAAATCCAGGTGGACAATGTCCACTGCTCCCCCCACATACCTCTGATCTGCTGGGCAGTTTCAGTGGGTAGACTGTGGCTCCCTCTGGCATTTAAGCAGAAACCAGGAACTGATTAATATCCTGTAGTTAAATAATGCACAGATATTATTAATTTCCATAAAAGTTTGGGCTGTCCTTAAAGTTTTATGAAGAAACCAACAAAATACAACCCCCAGCACCAAATTGGGACTTTCCTTGAAACAATGAGGGGAAGATGATTGTCTGAGTAGTCCCATTCCCACAGCCCTGAGAGATCTACCACGTGTAGTCCCAGCTGAAGAGGCTTAGCTTTAGGTCTGTCAGAGTTCTGTCCTAGGAGATGACTTTGAGTAGTAAGGTTCTGATTTGCACCCACTGTTGTGGGTGCAAATCAGTTTACAAAGATCTTAACAAAGTCTTTGTCAGGAGAATGAGAAATTTGTATCAGGAGATAGATTTGTAATAAAATAAAAACTAGAAAATATATATTTGCTCTTCTGAGAAAAGTTGGCTTTCCAAGGTAGACTGTGTGATCTTTATACGTGTTTTTTAAGGTCCCCTCCAACCCATTCTGTGATTCTAGGGTTCTGTGAAGTTTCCACTTAGATTCAGTCATTCATTTCCAGGTGAGTGCCTCTGTCTGCCTGAGAGCAAGTCTCCTTGGCATATAAAGGATGTTGATCCTCACCTGTCCTGGGCATATGGAGTTGTTTTTGTTCAGGAGAAAAACTTCTTAGAGGGAACCTGCAGTTCTAAGGTTTGAATACTGATGATTCTTTTGGCTATTCCACACTAAAGTGAAAGTTGGTCACTTGTGACTTTCAGTCATTCTGAAGTGTATTTTGATGAAGGCTGTAAGCCAGCTTCAGTATTGTTCTTGGTGTGAATCAGACCTGGGAAGAGTAACCTGGCTGCTGAAGAACATAGCAAGATTGTATTTCCTATTTATCTTAAGACTAAAAAAATACTGTTACATGTCTTCAGGGAATTGGAGCTGCTAGAGCTCATGGCTAGTACTAAGCCTCAACTGGAGAAAGTCTTGTTCTTTACTGTGAGGAAAATGAGCTCATTTTTAATTGACAGTCCTTTAGTTCTGCGTATCGCAATCGTTTCTCATGGTTGACTTTGACCGAGTGTTGTTACGAAGACACAGAGTAGTTTGGAGAACTGTTAGGGTTAGTTTCTTAGCAGTTCCAAACTCTGCAGTAACTGACAGTAGTTTAGGGGAGCACTGGATGACAGGAATGTTTGGTGAGTACTGTGTGACACGTATTACTCAGGTCAGGTGAGCTGTGCATACAAAAGCGTTTATAAAATGTCGGGTGTATCATCCTGACATTTGTAGCCAAAATACTTTCAATATGGGCGGTGGCTGCAGCTGGAGAGGAAGGTCAGAGAAGCTCCTAATTTGTTTTGGAACCCTCCAAAACAAATTTTCAAATTCAGCCCTCCTGCCCCAAAGGGACATATTTCAACTAAGTGGGAATCAGGTCTTCGTCATCCAGTTTGTAGAGATGATATAAAAGAAGAAATAAAATCAAGGAAATGTTTAGGAAAAGTTAATTTTATCTAGGGATTTAATTCTTTAAGCCTTTTCCCTATGATATAGCTTCTATTCTATCTGGGGTTTAGCCATGTTGTATAAAGGATGTGTAGAAAACATGGGTCACGTTTTTGTCAATGTCATTTGCAGCATTGAGTTTTCTGAAGCGCTGAGAAATAGGTCACTTCCCCCGAATTCAGCAGTTAGTTTTCATGTTTAGTGGAGCTGAAGGTTAGGAAAATTTCAAAGCCTCTTTTGTTTTTCTTTTTTTAAGCTATTATTCAACCTTGAAATGAAAACTCAGTCACTAAACTATGCTAAATAGCTCATTTCCCTAGTTTGCTGATTGAGCTAGATGGCCTTTGGAGATATTTATGAAGATGACTTACCTTTCTCCTATACACAACAGTCATGCTTCCTCACCCATGTAATAGAAACAAAAGAAACTCAAGCCTAAGATTTTCATATTCTGAAATGGTTTGGCTATTTCTGCCATAAATTTAGAGTTTTGACCTGAGTTGTACATTTTACAGGGAATCAGATGGTACCGTATTTCCCTAAGAATTTGACCTATAAAAACAAAGTACAGACTTGGAGAAAGTTGGGTTCTGGCAAAGATGAACATCTCAGCTGTATGACATTTACATGATCTCTGTCATTCTGTACATGTAGAAGAGGAAGAGCAGCTCTTCCTTCCCATGCCTGCTACAGCTAGAGGCTGGGGAAATTGGTCAGGGGCCTGCTGAGCCATCCCGAGGATAGCGACATGGTCTCAACGCTTATGTGACAAAACATAGTGTTAAAATAAACTTGTAAAGAGACAATGGCAGAGCAAAGATGCTACACAAAGCAAAGCGCCTCAAGACCCATATTAGGTTCACCCCCCCTTGTAAAATTCTGTGTGGCTGGAGAAGCCTGGAGTGAATGCAATCAAGGACTAACCTTGCCTGAGTTTCTTTTCACTCGATGCTACAGTCGGTAGGGTTAGAGCCCCAAGGCAGCTCGAATTTGCTTCTCAAATTTGGGCAGGCAAGCAGGCAGGAGGCAGAAGGCAGGCATGCAGGCAGCAGGCAGGCATTCAGCCAGCATTCAGGCAGCAGCAGGCAGGCAGGCAGCGGTGTGCGCGCGGTCTCGGCGGCAGAGGAGGAGCAGCAGGGGGCGCTCCCACACCGCCTTTTCACGGGTAGCGCGCGTCCCCGGCCTGGCCCGCCTCAGCGACGTGGGGCGGCCTCCCTCTGCCCCCGGCACGGCCCACGGCCCACGCCTGCCTCCCGCTTCTCGGCAGCTCGCCACAGACACCTTCAGAACGCACTGTGAGCTGGGAACCGCTCACCAGACCTCCAGTGTGTGGAGAGTCCCACGGGAAAGAGCTGGGGAAAGGGCCGCCCTATGTCACTCTGTGTCTCTTGGGATGCCGGGTGCAGCAAATCGCTTGGAATTCTTCCCGTGTGCACAAGGGTCTTTTCAGTCGTGCAGAAAGCCTTAAAAACCTTCTGCTAGTTTTGAGGCAATGCATTAACCCACTTAGTGCAATAATTTGTCTAGATCTGGTAGAGTTTCCAATCCGATGATAAACTGTCACATATTCTATTCATAGGTAATATTCAGCAACAAGACGTTTTTCAAGTTTTCTTTATAAATTCTAATATAGAGTACACATAAAGTCCATTTGAAAATTGAAGCTTGCTAAGGCCTTACAAAACACGTGTTAAACCTGTACATAAAATTGCACAGAAAGAGACTTGCCACTTTCAGAAGTCTCTTGGAAGATGGTTTGTATGTACGTTATCATACAAACTGTGACGTTCCGTCCTTGACTTTCCTACTGGCTTCAGTAGGCATTTGGTAAAGGCTAAGATGGCAAAGAACATGATCTGTGGAGAATACACATCTTTTAGTTATTCTTCAAATCCTAGTCCTCCCTATCCTTAAAGTACTGTTAACAGGAAAGAAAGAAAAAAAAAGAAAAGAAGGACTTCTTGAAGAAAACAAATAAGAAGTAGCCTTAAGCAAAAATCCAAAGGAGAACATCTTCATTGGAGGCTTCAAGTGAATTTGGCAAGAGCGGCTCAGTGTCGCAGATGGGGAACCATCCAGCAGAACTCTCCTTGCAGTCCTCAGGAAATCAAATTAGCCTGACAAATGTCTGGCTGCACACTTCAGAACTAAGCTCGTGAATGTTCTAGCAACATCTGCTGTTACTTATGTGAATGTGACAGAAGAAAATTGAATATAGCATGTACTAGTGAGCCAGCAAATCTGACTTTGATCTTTCTCACTTATTTAGGACAAGAGGAGGGAATGAAGTACAAGATGGAAAATAGTTTCTAAAATACAACTCTAAAATTCAAATGATGACTAAAAAGATCTAAACCGCTAAACCATCTAAATCTTGCTGTTGGTGTGCAGCAGGTACTTTCTTCCAGGAAGTGCCCTTGTTCAGATCAGTTAGCAGGTCAGTGAGGAATAGGAGCTGGTTTTCTAAGCTGACATGCAGCATTTTGTGAGAAGAGTGAATTCCCGATATCAGACACGTTACAGTCATCTCGGTGAACCAGAGAAACAAATCGCAACATCAAATGCAGTAATGAAAGCTACTTCATAGCAAGAATAATTAATTATTAAAGGCACATGTTCATAAGTTTCAGGGAAAAATATGCATAATATGAATTCTTCCTGATGAGTCATTTTGATCAAGGAAGTACAATGCTGCATCATTTACGAGAAAAACATGTGCTTTGTACCCATAATGTTTATAAAAGGGCATCTCTGAGAATCCCTTCCTTACATTACATCTATTCATGCTGCCATCACATTTACACCACTTGGCAGATTGTCACATCCTTATATTCATTCTCAACTTCATTCTTTCCCATGTGTGGAATAATTTGTGATTCCAATTTGGAGAACAAGTGTGCAGATGCATACTCATCTCAGCCATGAATATGCCATCCCTTGCATACCAAGCTCAGTATTGTTTACATCCTTGCTTTTTCTCTGCTAATGATAACAATTATGGGTAAAAGCATTTTCCTAATGATGAAGTGCCAAGAGCAAGCATTTGGAATGTTTGATTCTAGCTCTGCTATTAAGTTACTATTAATTTAGATTTTAAACATATCATAGAGGAGCTGAAGGAATGGTCTATTGACCTGTGTTTTCAAATGGGGTACAAAGCAGCTCAGTGAGTCCCCACTTGTGCACGTGAGCCAAGCTTGTGTATAGTTACCACTAACCACAGTAAGGCAGAGAGTCCTGTGCCTGAGATGTTACAGGCAGTGCAGGAGTATGGAAAGGTCTTTAGGACAGGAGGATCTCGTTCTGTGGTCTAGATCTTCATCTGCAATGCTTCAGAGAACTGAACTAAATCACAGAATCCCAGACTGGTCTGGGTTGGAAGGGACCCCAAGGATCACTGAGTTCCAACCCCCCTGCCATAGGCAGGGCCACCAACCTCCAGGCCTGGAGCCAGACAAGGTTGCCCAGGGCCCCATCCAACCTGGCCTTGAGCACCTCCAGGGTTGGGGCATCTCCCACCTCTCTGGGCAGCCCCTTCCAGCATCTCACCACTCTCTCCGTGAAGAACTTCCCCTGATCTCCAACCCAAACCTTCGCTCCTCCAGCTTCAATCCATCGCCTTGTCCCACCACTCTCTGCCCTTGTGAAAACCCAATTCCCCTCCTGTCCATACACTCCCTTGAAGTCCTGGGGGGCTGCAATGAGGTCCTCCCACAGCCTTCTCTTCTCCAGGCTGAACCAGCCCAGCTCCCTCAGCCTGTCAAATGTCTCCTCACATTGTCCTCATGAGTGTAAACTCACATCACTGAGTTGTGACCTCCTCTCTAAAATAATCAAATAATCACACAGCACTTCTCAGACCTCATGGCTTTTGAGGGGAGAGGAACAATCAGTGTGCGAGCAGCTCTCAAATTTTCCTATGAAGCTGGTAAAAAGGTCATTTTGGTGTTAAGTTCAAGAATCAAATCTGTTTCTCTTGTATGACAACCAGTCTAAGAACACAGAGCACGTCAGAAAAGTGTAATTTTGTAGTTCCACCTGTTTAAACACACCTCTGTACCGTTCCAGTTTGAGTTTGCCAAGTCTGGACTATGGCTCACGTATGAGGAGCTGGGAAGGACACCCTTCATGCTTTGTTACAGTCATTGAAAATAAGCTTTGAATCCAATAATTTTAGTGAGATAATGAGGTGGTGCATGGTATTCTTATTGCATTTCAGGGACTGGGTTGAGCTTGCTGGTTTCTTAATGTAACCATCCTTTTTTGATTTGCTGGCTGAACAAGCAGGATACAGAAGGTTTCAATGAAAGATGGCTGTGAAAGGCAACATTGGACCATCACATTTACAACAAGGCTTTCAAGGGAGCAGATGTAATTTCATGGGTATACTGGTATACAGAGGGTCCTGCTCTGCATGTGGGGACCTTTCCTGACAGGCTCTCCACCCCAACATTTGGAAGACAGACTAATGCAGTGTTTGTGCTTGTAGCAGGGTTTCTTTGCTGCTGGCTGTGGGCCTTGCAACAGTTCTGAGGGGAGTTTTCAAACCCTGCACAGCCATTAGCGTTATGAGGACCAGGAGGAGTCGAGGATTTTGGAAGCATTCTTGTTGCCACCTGTGCTTACAGGAAAAGCAGCAATATAGAATCAAAGAAATCAGTGATTAAAATTTCTGGTGTTTTCTTCAGCCTTTTTCCCTCTGATGGCTGCAGGATGATTTTCTTGTTTGGTGATCTGCTTTGTGACACACAAGCCTCGCTCCTTACTGGGATGGATGCTGTGTTCTAGGACTGAATAAAGGAAAGTTTTGGGTTGCAGAATAGCCCTAGGATAACAGAGATTGATTAATGTATTATGTCTAATATTACCAGAAGTTAAGAACTAATAAAGTTACCTGTAACTGTTTCTATTTTTTTAGACTTTTAAAAGGCAGCTTACAAGTTACCAGTAAGGAAAACATGCCTCTTAAGGAGAACATTTTGCAGGGTTTCCAATGCCCTCTTACATGTGGGCAGCAGTAAGGTAGGGCCAGAATCTCAAAGGCAATTAGGTGTTGCAGTGCTCGGTGATGCCTGACTGCTGCTGAATCAGGCAACAAGTCCATTGACTGCACAGGGATGAGTGTATCTTTACCCCAAAGAAGGGAAAATGTCTTCAGACCCCCAGACACAGACTCCAGGTGCTTCCTGCTGTGTGCTGTAAACATGGAACAACAAAAAAGGAGTCTAGAGGAGACCAAATATAAAGTAGATATGAAGAAAGCCAGAGGGAATGTGATGGTGCTAATAGACCTACATAGATCTTTTGGAAGGCTTTAAGATAGTTTAGAAATACTCTTCTTTGTCAGCTTGTTTTTTCACTTCCATAGGCCATAGAAAAATACTGAAAGAAGAAAAATTGAAGGAAGTGATCACAGATGGTAGGGTGGGGCTGACCACCAGATAAAAAATCAGGATGGTTTATGTAACTTGAATGAGACTAGAGGTGATGTGTTGGCATGTGGGCTAAGCTTCTGTACAGCTCCAGGGCACCTTAGGGAAGGTTTGTGATGCTGCTTGGTAGGAGCTTTACATGAAAAATGAACTGAGGTGATTTTTTTTTGAGCACACTGACTATGGTTTTATGTTGCACATTGCATTTAAGCTCTGTTTAAGAGTTGGTCAAGCACAGAACCAGTTTGAAGATCTGAAAGGTTCCTACTGCAAAGGAATGACATGATTGGCAGTGTAATGATTTTCCTGATCAGAAAGGCTTTTAATTCCATGAGCATGAGGTCTTCACTTGATAAGCAGATGGGTAAGAACTTGTTTCCTTCTTTAATGAATATCTATAATGCTGTGTTAACTGATTGACATAGTACTGGGGGTTGTACATACGGCATGTATGTACATATAGTGCTCAATTTCCTGGTTTTGAAGACAGATCTCAACACCCACTCCTCTCCAGAATATTGTCTTAAGGATAGAAACCTGTAGAATTGTGGGTAAATAAAAACATTTCTGGATAGTGTAAGAAAAGGAACCAACATCTAAATGACAAGCCTGCTATGCTGCTTTCTCAGACATGCATCTTGTATCTGGATGAATCCAGGTTTATTTCTTTTTATGGCTGCCATTGAGGCTCTCTGCTTTGCTTTTGTGTTTTTGTTTTTTTTTTTTTTTTCCAGCCAGCAGTGTTTCTCAGAATTTGTGGCTGTTGTCTTCCCAGACTCTCTAAGCCTTCTCAACTTACTAATGTATTATTTTGGCTGGCAGTCTACAGAGTGCCGGTATTCTCAGGAGGAGAGCATTAAGGGAAACCAGGTATTCATCTTGATATTGCCAGTTGAATAAAAACGATTTATAGAACAAACTGTTGAATCTGAAGATACATCCCCTGACTACAATTCATTCTTTCTTGGGGCTTCACAACATCTTGGTTGTGGCCTTTAACTTGAGATTTACTGTTTTTCTGCATAATATACAAACAGGTTTATGCACCTGATTTGAAAAGGCTCTGAACTTACCAATATAAATGTTTTCCTCTTTCAAGAAGGTTGGCAAAACCCAACACCTTCCACCTTTTCAGTTGTCCATGAGTTGAGCTTAGCTAGGCAACAGTTCTCACTGGACTACTAGTGGAGTGAGCCAGCTCCAGAGAATGATCCATCCCATCTATCAATCCAAATCAAGACAGTATCTTCTGCTGAACTCTTTGACCTACCTTGTGATCTCATGTAGTCTCCTTTCCTCCTCTGGCTAGAAATGGGGTGAGGGCTCTTTACAGCCCCCTGTAATTTTAGGCATGTTGTGGGACCAAATAAAGATGTTGGAAACGTATAATTTGGTTTTGCTTGGTTTCAGAGCATTTTAGTGATCTTACATCTTGTGGGAGAACTAACACTAGCCATTAATTTTCTCATTTAATGTAAACACTTTGTTCCATACTGGTTGGTAGGGAGGAAGGCAACAAAGAAATGTGAAATACAGTCAGGAAAAACAAAGACAGATCAGAATGACTTCATTGAACGGATGGCCTGTGTTGTAGTGAGATCAAATTCCTCTGAATCGAATAAAAGGGATGCTCTCTGAAAGGCCTCATAGACAGCTCTGTCTCAGGAATTTTCTCTGCTCAAGTTTCTCACTCTCCTATTTTTTGTTCTTTCACCTTTGCTTTTCACTTGTGCATGTAAATAGGATAAGAAAAGTTTCTATTTGACATAATATCACTAGTACTTGTTTGTTTCAAAGTGAAAAATGGGAAATACTCTGCTATGTGGTAACATTTTCCGTCTCGATTTCTGTAGCTCTTTGAAAATGCCAAATTTTCTCCTTACAAACCCACAAAGGGTTGTTCTTTTTCTCTAAAACCTTTCCTTATGTTTTTGATGGACAGTATTTGAATTTCTCCAAAGGAATTCACAGTATCACAGAAAGTCAGGAGTTGGAAGGGACCTTAAAAGATCATCTAGTCCAACCCCCCTGCCTGAGCAGTGTCACCTCGATTAAATCACACAGGAATATGTCCAGATGCATCTTGAATGTCTCCAGAGAAGGAGACTCCACAACCTCTCTGGGCAGCCTGTTCCAGTGCTTGATGAAAGGAGAAGCTCCTTGGAGTGTTTTCCACAAGGAAAGCTTCTCCACAAGCTTCTCCACCAGGAAAACAATCACAGCAAAGTGAACCTGTGGACAGTAAGTATATTAGAAAAAAAAATAAATCCATCAACCCTTTGATGCTTTGAGGCCACAGAAGAAGCCAGGTTCCTTTACCTCTGAGGCAATTCTGAATGAAACCATCGCACAGTGGGTCGCTTTTCCAGGCCTCTGGCTCAGTAAGGGACTCACTGGAGCACAGAGAAGAACAGAAAGGCACCCTTCATTGGCTCCCACCTGCAATGGATAGCTGGGACTGATGTGCTCGGCATTAATGCACTCACAATGCCCTGGTGGCTGACCATGCAGCTCTCACACAGCAGGAGTGCTGGTCTCCAGCACTTTGCAGAATGGGCTCGTCCTTGATATTGCTGAGATGCTGTCCACTGTCCTTTTTCTTTTCTTTGTGTACAATGGTGTGTCAGTGTGTTTTCTCCTTGAATTCTTCATCCACCAGCTATTACTGATATAATTATCACTGCTGTCAGCATGATTACCCCTGTTAGTTCACATTACTTTAGCCCATGTATTTCCTCATGCCTTAGCAACAATTTTCTCGGCGGAACTGAGCCAAGCTTTTAATGCACCTAACCAGGACCTTCAGTCACAGAGTCCCTCGTCCAATTGTTACATGAATGTGTTCAGAATACACTGAAGCAGAGGAATAAAACAGGTATGCTGGACACAATGCTGGTGCAAGACATAGTGGAGAAAGATTTCATGATAATCACATTGTCCTTGGCACTATGGATGTGTAGGGAAGTACTGCCTTCAATTCAGTGAGGACACAGGGAACAGGAGGCCCAGAGAGGTGAGGATTACATATAACCAGCTGATTATCAAGAAGTTTTGTCTTTGGAAAATATACACAGGTAGCATTCTTCAGTGAAAAAAATGGTTTTGAGGGGGAAAAATGCAGATTTATGGCTTGTCAGCATTTAATGATATTTGTAGTTTTGTTGTATTCATTAAATTGTTCTTACCAGGAGAGTAAGAAGCTTGGAAACTATAATGATACCTTTTAATACTGGGAATTTAAATACCTTTTGACCTTTTTTTTTCACTTTAAATGTTCTTAGCTTTCATTTTATAAAAGTATAAACAACAACAAAAAAATTAAAATCTCGATATCTAACTATTTTTTCAAGTTATCACTACTGTCAGCAGCTTCAAAACTGAGTTCCTGCCCAGGATCACTAGTGCCTTCTGCCTCACCAGCAACCCCACCACCGGAACCAAGGTCCCTACTATGAGGAAGCCTTTTGTTTTGGTCTCGGTGCACTTGTCTTTGAATAGAAACTTAACTTTATGTCCCCATACAGAAAGATACACACACAACTGGAAACCAAAGTGATTTAAATAGATCTGTTCCAGCAGAAGCATATGAAAGTTTAGGTCTGATGAGCAAGAAGCACTGGAAATACATGCTGTTAAACTGCTCAGTATCTCCCCAACACGTCATTCAGAGTCCTGAACGTGGAGAAAGAAAGCCCAGAAGGGCTCCCGGGACTGCCACCAGCAGGTCTCTGAGAACTTCAGCATGTCTCTTGCTGTGGGGGAGCTGTTGGGAGCCGGCGTGGCCAGAGCCGCCGCAGCAGCAGGTCTTGAGGTACCGGGGGTTTGGGACAGAGGCTTTGCCGCGCAGCCCCTCGGCAGCGCGCGACACCTCTCCTCAGGAGGGCTCACGGGGGCGGCAGGCCCCGCCCCACCCGGGCCTTGAAAGGGCTGCTGGGAGGGCGGCAGCTGCTGGCCCCTGCCCCGTGGAGGGACGGTTGGTGTAGGAGCAGAGGCGTTACTTCGTGTGGAACAGCAGGTGAGTTCTGTCCCCCCTCACTCGGGGCTGTCTCGCCACAGGTGACCCTGGTCTCCACCAGGCAGAGGGCTTGCCCCAGGCAGACAGCAGTGTCCCAGACAGAGGAGGGGCTGCCCAGGCCTGTGCCAGGAGTGTGTCCGTGCAGGTCTCTGGCTGTGGGAGTACCAGAGCCTGCTCCTCATGGGGGGAATGGCAGTGATCCCACCTGTGTGGGGGGTGGAAGATCTGCTTGCTGTGGTGGTGGAGCTCAAAGAGGAGGTGGAGAGACTGAGAAGTATTAGGGAGTGTGGGAGGGAGATCACACACGGACCAGACAGTTCCTGGAATGTGTTGAGGAGAACTTCCTCATACAGATGGTGGAGGAGCTGCTGAGGGATGGGGTGGTACTAGATCCTGTCCTTACTAATAAGGATGGGCTTGTTAGGGAAGGGAAGATCAGGTGCAGCTTGGGACATAGTGACCATGAGATGGTGGAGTTCAAGATCTTGAGTGGAAGAGGTAAAGCAAAAAGTAGGATTGCTGCCCTGGACTTTAGGAGAGCAAACTTTGGTCTCTTCCAGGCCCTAATTAGAGCTGTCCCATGGACTAGGCTATCAGAAGGTCAGGGTGCCTGTGAGAGCTGGACCGTGTTCAAACAGTGCTTCTTCCAAGCTGAGGAGTGTTGTGTCCCTGTGTGCAAGAAATCAGGGAAGGGTGGCAGGAGACCTGTGTGGATGAGCAGAGAGCTCCTGCAAAAATGCAAAGGGAAGCAGAAGGTCCATTAATTGTGGAAAAAGGGCCTGACCATTTGGGAGAAATATAAGGATGTGATGAGGAAGGCTAAAGCTCACCTGGAAATGAAGTTGGCAAGAAACATAAAGGATAATAAGGGTTTTTGAAGTATGTGACCAGCAAGAGGAAGACTAGGGAAAATGTGGTTACCCTGCTGAATGAGGTGATGCCCTGGAAACAGGGGTTGCTGAGAAAGTAGAGATACTGAATGCCTTCTTTGCTTCAGTCTTCACTTCAAAGACTCCCCCTCGGGTCTCTTGGACCCTGGAAGGAAGAAAGATAGTTTTGGAAATGGAGAACTTGCCTCTGATTGAGGAGGAGGGGGTGTGGGAGCATGTTNTCTGGGAGCATCTAGGTAGGATCAGTGCCCACAGATCCATGGGTCCTGATGAGATGCATCCACGTGTGCTGAGGGAATTGGTGGAGGTGATTGCTGAGCTGCTCTCCATCATCTTTGACAGGTCTTGGAGAAGAGGAGAGGTGCCTGAGCATTGGAGGTTAGCTAGTGTCACTCACACAATGCATCTTCGAGCAATCATAATGGATAAGGCAAGTCTTGTCCAATTTAGGATCTTAACACAACCACTACACACACACACCCTGCCCCTCCAAAACAAGTCATTATATCCTCTTTGCAAATATTTTCCATTGCTTTTGGGGAAGATATCAGTTAAGTAAAGATTTGAGTCAGTGAAAGACTGAAGCTAGCAACTGGAAACAAGTTTTTCATTACTGTCATAGCAGAAAAAATATAAGGAACAGCTTACCTTGAAGGCAAAAGTTTGAAAAATTTCCTTAGCTCTTTTAAGTTCTGTGTTTTGTGGTGATTCTGTAGGTTGTTTTATGCTATGGGGGTGTCTTTCAGTTAATAACAGCCTTCTTCAGCCTCCAGCCCAGATGAAACAGGCTGGAGCAAGGAACATGGCATACAGAGGTCAGTGACATCATTCTAAAAGTGTGATGTCTCATATTTAGTTGGCACAAGTTGGCTGTCTATTGAAGTGTAAGAACATTGTTGAGGCAATCTGTGTGGAACCAGTCTAGCTCAGTGCCCTGTCTTTGATGTCCAACAGAAAGGGTTCTAAGAATTGAGGAAACATCTATGGGCATTTCCCTGGTGTAGTCTCTCCATAATTCCTTGTGTGCCAGGGAGTTTCTGGGTTTCTCTTGAGAGATTTCCCTTCCAGTTTTTTGCTCCTCTGAATCTCTCACTTGCAGCTTTGCCATCAAACCACCACCCTATTCCTTCCTTCCACACCACTCTGTAAAGATTTTGTTCTCTTCCTCAGTCATCTTTCTTAAGCTGAAGAATCCTAGTTTATTAGACATCATTTGCACAGCAGCTGCTGGAAAACTTGATCATCTTTTCAGGTGTTGAAACAGTTTTAGTTCATGCTCAGTTTCATGTGTCTTTACCCTCTCATGGAGGAGTTCTCCATGGAGTTCCAGAAAATCCATACAGGACTTCTGCATGCCCTGGTCAATGTTTCATTTTGAATTCAGTTCTCCTTACCTTTTTTAAAATGTATTTTTGTATGCATCAAATATGCCCATCTTCTTAATTTTATTTTAATTTAATGACTGGGATTTTCTGAGCCTATTTCATGGGTACATTACACTGGAAATAGAGTTCCAGCTTGTATTTTTTGCTGTCTTCTTTACCCTAGCTTAAAATGAATCATCCTGTGCCACAATAGCATATGACAGCTGTGAAGAATCACAGTTCTTGCTCTGGGACAGAAGTTATTTAGAGAGAAATCCCCAAACCAACACAACATTATTTCAGGAGTTTCTTTATTAATCTTTCTTTTCTGTACCCCTATAGACCTTCTACCTAGAAATGTCCACATTGATTTAAGAAGCACTGTCTGTAGGCCTAACCTGGCTCTACAAATTCAACTTACTTAAAATGGAGAGTTTTGTGCCTGTGAACAGGGAGTTACTTAGGCTTAGTGGTGTGACTGTCACATACTCCCACTTGCATTTGTTTCTGTACCCCAGGCCACCTACTCCCACAGGTAAATTTCACAGCCAACCTAATTTCTGCTGCATACACCCCAGCAGACAACACAGAGAGCCTAATGTGCAACAGGTGATAAAAATTCTGACCTAATAGCTGCAGGAGAGATTTTTGGTAATGACGTCATTTCAGTGGTTTCAGTGGTAGATGATCAGGATCAGTGGAGAAGACAGACCTTTGAGTTAGTTTTTAATTAGTTTTTTAATGATTCACACTGCCAAGTGTTTGCTACTATGCACCAGTACAAGATATTAAGATAGATGATACATGAATAGTACAGACTAATTCTAAAGGCTGATATTCCTGGGTTTTTGCCTTTCATATCTAAAAGTCTCTGTTCTTAATATTTGAAAGTGCTTGGCTATAAATTGCCCAAATGGGATTTTGCTTATAAAGAGCCAGTTCTTCAACCTTGATTTAAGGGTTTCCAAAAATGTTACCCCTCCTGAGGAATGGGATGGGCAGAGGAAATAATTATAGATTCCAAATGGTTAGAGCGTTGGAGGTTTTTAATAAGAAGTGCAAGCCCCATTGACTTGCAACAAATACTGTCCTATGTGACCAATTCTGTTAGCTCTACTTAGTATAAATTAATAATTTGGTAAGAGAATATGTCAAAAGCAAGGGAAAGAATTGCTGTTGATAATAAAAGGGCAGAAATTGCTAGTGCCCTCCAATGATACACCTTTTTTTAGGATTATGGTGAATGCTCTTGGTCAGCAGCAATTAGATTTTTCATAAACAATTATTTGAGGAAATAGTGCTGTTTCCAGAGCTGTGGTTCCAGCATTGCACAGCACAGGGGCTGACCATGCCTGTCAGAAGCACCGAGGCCCTTAGTAGTTAGCTGTCATCCCTGGAAGGTATAGAGTCATACAGTCAGAATCCCAGACTGGTTTGGGTGGGAAGGGCACTCAGAGCTCCCCCAGTGCCAAACCTGCAATGGGCAGGGATGCCCCCCACCAGCTCAGGGTGCCCCAAGCCCCTTCCAGCCTGGCCTTGAACCCTGCCAGGGATCCAGGGACAGTCACAGCTTCTCTGGGCAACCTTTATCGTCTGGTCTTTGGAGATGACATTCCTCCAGAGGATCACCACTTCTCCACATGCTCTTCCTAGTAAAGCAGCCTTTGATAAGACATAATAACCCCAGACAAAATCCATATCTTTTAAAAAAAAAGCCACGTGAAAGTGAAGTGTAAATATAATAAATGGCTAGTAGTAAGAGGGAGCACAGCTTCTGGGCATCACGATGGGAAACTTGTGTTGTTTGTGTTTATACTGGTTTGAGTGTTTGCTCTTAATCAGCACTTGAAAGAAGAAATTGATTTACAAAACAGAATTTCAGATGCAGTAATTAAACAAACAAAAAGCTAAAATAAGAATAAACAAAAGCAGTGGTTCCTTTAGCTGCACCAGTAGGATGAACAGGAAATAAGAGAGTACAATTAACTGAATAACTCATCAGAGAAGTGTTTGACTCATTTTAGGATCAAAGAGTATCTAAGGGGGCTCCATTCAAGCTAAAATACTTTGACTTGTTTCTTTGGGATTACTGTACTAACACAAAGGAATGAACAGCAATTTTAATTTGTAGTATCACATGCTAAACTTCATTTCATTGACTTGAAGTATGTCTTGCTGTTGTGCTATGTTTACTTAAGATAGGTGGCACAAACAGAAGTTATTACTTGGGGTCAGGTGTTTGAATGGAAAGGGAATGATCCTGTGGGTTTTCAGGAGGCACTTGGAACGCTGTGAAATCGTTTAGGAAGTTGATTCCTGTAAAAGTAAAAAAAATCTTCAGTGAAGTTTGGTTTTCTTCAAGACAAAACTACAGGTAGCTTGGAAGTTCAACAAGTCTTTGGGATTTCATAAAAATAGTAAGATTTGTATAGATTACAAGCATGTATTGGAAACTGTTAACAGTGATGAGAAGTAGTTCTTGAAATCAAAGGAAGTTATGTGACCTGTTAGTTCATACTAATAGAGTATATTTCTTCCTGGAGCTAGAGTCCATTAACTTCCTATGGACATTTAAAGGAGCCTGTAAGCACGTGCCCACACAGACTTCCTGCTATAGCTCCACAGTCTGCATAGAGCAAATTGTAGATGATTGTTTTTCTGGTAGAGATTTTCCAGGCCAAGGAAAAAAAAATAAAAATCTCTGCTGTCCTCTGTTTGCTTAAATCTCTCATTTTTTAAGAAGTGATCTTATTCTGGGTCAGAGGAAATCTGTTCTTCAGAAACCCCTCAAGGGAAAGGTAGTGTCACTTCATTCACTGCACATCTCTGCTGGCTCTCAAGCATGGTGTAACCTCCTCAAACCCTTCTCCAAGGACTGTGCACACTGATGTCCATCTTAAAGACCCATTTCTGTCATGGTGCCTACACTGAATTGAATTAACGTGCATCCTGCTTCTGTTCTCCTTCCCTTAACTGCTATCTCATTTTCTGTTGCTTTTGGATTTCTGAGCATCTGGAAGTGAGTCCTGTCCTTGAAGTTTCTGGAAAGCACATGGGCCAGAGTGTGTGTGCAGGGATTAAATGAGAGCGTTAGTGTTTGACCAAATCCTGACCGTGTGTCGAGGGTTTAATCAAGTGAGGAGCTCTGCCCAGCGTCACAAATAGTGCTCTCACTCTCTCTTGAGGCATGTGGTGGCTGTCCCTTTGCTCCTACCCTACCATGGGTTATCACAAAGAAGAAAAACAGCAGCAAGCACTCCAGAGCTGCTTGTTCTGTGCTCAGTGATGGAATCGGTGTTGGAAAGGATCTGAAGAGACAGTCTAGAGCACTGCTGTTTCTGGCAGATAGCTCACTGACTGTCTAAGTGAGGTTTAGCAGAATATTTCATCAGTTTGGTCTGGTCTGTACCTATGCAAACCACCATAAGGATGTCCTAATAACTAACCAACATAAATCCAAAGCATTTTACATCTGCTGTGCATGAGGATAGAGCAGGGGCTTGCAAAGCCTTCACACCAGGAAGAGAGGAGTACTGCACTGCAGTCCCTACTAACATCTTTCAGGGGGAGATTGGAGGAGCCTCCCCTGCCTGTTCTGTGTCGTGGGGGGTGTGCAGCTGGGTCTTGATGGGCTTCTCTGGGTTTTGAAGGGAGGACACAAGAGCTTTGGTTGCTCTTCTGTATCTCAAGCAGAGATGCCAAACTGGCTGGTGGTGATACAACCCAGTTCCTAGCCTGCACTTAGGTTAGACAGTAGTGACTAGAATTAAATATTCATAGAAGACCTCAAGTCTTCTACTCAATGGGTTTAGAACTATCACCTATTTAAATAAGTATTTCATCAGAGAAGTCTGAGCTAAGGCAAATGTTACATTACTGCTTACAATTCTTTTCTGCTAAATTCACTTTCAGAGTTCAGTTGTGGTTTGGAGGGGGTGCCTTTGTGGGTTTTTTTCGGGGTTTTTTTGGGGGGGTTTGTTTTTTTTTTTTTTCAGGTAGATGTAAGGAAAAACTCTATCCCAATCAAATCAGTGGAACTGTTTGCTCAGGGAGGCAGTGCAGACCTCCACCCTCAGAGCTTTTCAAGACCGGTGTGGGTAATCTGTCATTACCAGCATTTAACCCCCTGTGGCTGAGCCTGCTGTGAACTAAACTGTCCTATGCTCCTGTGACTCTCACAGAGTTTATCAGCTGAGAGGGGTTCTAGCCCCCCTCTGATGATACACAGATAAAAGACCACTCCCCCATTCCCCTTCCCCAGTGTGTACAAACCTATTCTTACAGTGTTACAAGTGTGCTGGTTACCAGATTTACACACAGTCTCTTCAGTGCAAGGCAATTTTCAGTGAAGTCAGCATCTAGAGAGGCATTTATGATGGAATTATTGCTGTGAAGTGCTTGTGACAGGAAAGCACAGGGCTGGAGGGGTTCACCTGTCCCTACAAGCCTCATCTGCCAGTTTAAACCCCTCTGTCCTTTGCCAGCACTACGCTTGAACTTCTTTCACCTTCCCACTGTGTCTATTTAACACAGCTGGTTTGCTTTGCAGCTGGCATTTTGCTGGGCTAAACAAGAAATTCTTTTAGTCTTTTTTCATCTCTTCCTTGGGGAGAGCCTCTGATTACCCCTCTGCTTGCTCAGGGTCTGCTCCTGGCTGAGATCTGGGAAGCAGCTTTGCAACTGTGTTCCAGAGGTCTTGCCACCGTGCTGTTTCCCTGTAATTTCCCGGTGCTAAGTTCCCAGCAGCTCCCTGGAGCTCCTGTGATTAGTCAAAAAATGCCTGACTCTGCATTTTACATCATTCTCTGCTTCTCCTTCCTTCCTTTTGGCCATTCTGTTTGTGTGTTACAGATGTGCCATCTACCTCCACGCTTTCCATTGTGCTTTCCTACAGAATCTGTAGAATCGAGTGCCTAGAGTATCACTAGGATAAAACTAATGGATCTGGTGCTTGGCTCACCTTCTGCCCTCTCTCTGAAGTGTAAAGATGATTTCAGCTCCTTTTGGAGCTGGTCAGGCAGTGCCTCACCTCCATTTGATAGAGGCCTGTCCTGTTTCACTTGCACTTCATCTCTGTATGCTTTCATATATTCTGGAGTGGAGAATATCTGCTCCACACAGCATAAGCACATTACATCCTTTGATCTGGGCTGAATTTCTGACAGTGGCAACCTCTATTTCAGTACTTCATCCCCAGTAGACAGTGTGGGTTTTGCCTCAAATTCTCCATTTCTTTCCTTATTGACAGCCAAAGAAAAGTATTCATTCTAAAAAAAAAAAAAAAAAAAAGAAAATCTTAAATCCATTCTCATAGTATCTGAATATATTTTTTAATTCTTTATGGTCTCTATTACAGGACTTAAGAAACC
Organism: Heliornis fulica; assembly: GCA_013399135.1. NCBI lineage: Eukaryota > Metazoa > Chordata > Aves > Gruiformes > Heliornithidae > Heliornis > Heliornis fulica. The sequence goes on from VXBZ01003972.1 coordinate 118,839, forward strand.
TGTTAATATGTAGAGAACACTTTATTTACGGCTGTTCTTGAATTATTCTTACACTTGTATCTCTAAGATGTAGCTTTCTTGTGCTGATATTTTCCTTCTAGTGTGTATCCAGTATCTCTTTGGGGATAATTATCATACAGTTAGGGCTGGAGGCCTTCTGACAAAGTTCTTTCCTTAGGAACAAAAAATTTAGAATATTTTGAATTTCTGAGTTAAAGTCCTGAGCCTCTTCATTTCAGCTCTTCATTGTTGTCTATTTTGTTGCTGTCTTTTTCTTTTTCACTTTTTAATTCAAACCTTCATTTATAGTCTGATTTTATTTATCCTTTAACTAGCAAAAAAAAAAGTATGGAGCCTACTCATGATCTCATCAGCTATTTTTCACGATGGGTGATAACACTAATAACTAAACCTTTAGCTAAGGTAGTATTAATACTGCTTTAATACCTGTTTCACTGGGTGTAGTGTTTTGTTGTGTGTGTATATTGTGAATTATCTAAGGAAGCAAAGAGGCCCTAGCACTAACCCAGAGAATAACCATACCCTCCTGCTAGTACAGACCAATTTCTCCAGCATAAACTGGGGAAGCTGCTGCCTTTGGTATGGCAAGAGTCTGTTGTTGGCTTGTTGTAAGACCTAGTGAGAGCAATAGCTGCACCTTCCCTTGAGCAACAAGTCTGCAACACGCTGTGTTACCCACTTGATAAAGCAACAGGCAGCAGGGCACTGATCTCTTGTTTCTTTAGACTGTGTGTGGGAATGTGTCTCTGGAGTAATGTTAGGGACCTCTGCCTATATCCCAGGGGATTTATAGCCATCTTCTAGGAGATTGTCTCTTACCAGTCAGTGCTGCTCTGTCTCTCTTCCTATTTTATTCTTCAGCTTACCCAGTAGTACACTTGAAATGCTCCATCCTGCCACCACCTTTATTTCTACTTTCCTCCTTTCTGTCCTTGCAATACCCATCATGATAACCATTATTTTGTTATCTGTTTTCCCATCCTGTACATTGTTTCTAGTACCTCTGTTCTGTTCCTGAAGTGCACTGCATTAGTTTACAAAAATTAGTTTTCTCCAGCCTTTCTCAATGCATTAATTAAATTGAGTCTAGACCATGGAGTGATCTCATTGTCTTTTGCTTTGATCTCTGTTAATGCTTTCTCCCTCTCTTTCCTTTGTCCTTTGGTGTTCATATTCTGTATATTCTGGTATTATCTGTTTCTTCTTCTAAAAAGAATTTTAAAATAAAAACACTCACATAATTTATAGATTAATGCTCTTCTGTTCCACTCTGCCAGCTTTGATTTTTGGGGGGTGAGAGACCATCTCCCGTGCAGAGTCTGCCTGCCCGAGCCCAGAGCCCTCTTTCCTGCCTGGATGTCTTGGAAGGTTCCTTGCAGAAACCCCTGTGAGCTCTCTGCTGATCTCTGAGGCTGAGTTGGTCCTGCTGTAGGGACCAAAATAATTTCACTGAAAATCACCTCACTTCTTTTTCTGTCCATGATATTATATTTGCCCTCTGCTTTTTCTTGGACAAAAGTAGTTTCTGATCCTTGACTGACCTCCTTTGTTCCTTGTTCTTTCATATCTGGTGTATTTTATATGCATCTTTTACTTCCAGCTGCAAACAGACTCCTCTGATCCTTTCTGTGAGCATCATCAGACTGCATCTCTCTCAGTAATGTAAATCACCTCTCTTGAACCTTTCTAAAAAGACAATTTGTCAGGACAATATTTTAAAGCTACTTAGTATTAGCCTGTGTATTCATTTGAAGGAGTTTTATCCACATTTATTTTTATTGCCCTGTAAATGAGAGTGTCAGAGAAATGAGAAGACAGAACATTCAATTAAAAAAGAAATAAACATCCCTGGTTACAACTTGTAGCTATTTTTCAGCCCTTTGTGTTGGTGGGTTTTTTTGTGCTTTTTATAGCTGGGAAGATCATATTTCAACACAGTTTGGAAGCAGGGATTTTTCAGGAGTAGTGTTTCCATACCCTTTGACTTATTTAACTCATTACCAGGCGATGCCACTTTACTTGATGATTCAATAGAATATTTTATATTCTACCCTTAAACATTATGCATATGCTGAAGTGCTTGATTGGGTTGAGTCCATGAGGAAGAAGTTTCTACTCTTTACTTAGCCAAGGCCCCCAAACTTACTGCTGTGGAGGAAATTACCACTACTGACCACATTGTGGGTTCCCAACCAGCAGCAGAGTTGAAGTTGGAAGATAAAAACCACTATGCAAAAAGCCTTTTGGGGATTCCTTTTATTTTTCACCTCGAGCTCTATATCAAATACTAGATACTTTAGGCTCACTAACCTCTTAACAGTGCTGTGCTTTTTGTTGGCAGTTTCATCACTTCTTCATCAGTGCTGAGAATATAAACAGAAATATAGGAGTGACCATTCAGTATAATTCCAGAATGTTAAAAAGGTCAAAGGAATACTGTTTCCTGTTATCCTTCAGGGAACACATGAGGCTGCAACATTGCCATGCCTCATTCTTGTGACAAGGATTGTAACAAGGACAGAAAGGCCTGCATAAATCCAGGCTTTTGGCAGTGAGGACAAGAATGGGGAATGGCACAGTTTAATCTGTTGTTGTTACAGCTTTTGGGTTGCAATCAGTTGGTTAACAGCCATGAAGTTTTAGATGACTTTCAGTTTCCTTCAAGTGACCTGAGAGTTGTTTTGTGACTACTTGGAGGAAAGTTGTAGGTGAGAAAGCTTAATGTTTTGTTTTAGTCTAGGTAAGAGCCCAGTGAATTTATGAAGTTGAAACTGCAGCATGCCTGAAGTGGTCCATGCCAGTTATTTACTCTCAGCTCACAGAAAGAGCATTTCCCATCCTTCAATTCCGTGCCAACCGAGGCAGTGATATAGCGTGGTTATTTCAAAAGCCATCAAGCTCAGGCTATATCTGTTCTTATGGCCTGCAGAACTTGAAATGAAAGCACACCTGGGAGGGTATTTGGTGAGGTGCTGCTTCCTGCTGTCCTGGTTCCCTTCCCAAGGCAGCTGCTATTAATGAGCGTGGAGAAGAGGCTTAGCAGTTTGGTGGACATGAGCTCTAACATATTGATGCTGCTCTTCAGTTACTGTCTCAGGAACCACCTTCCCTGTGGTGGTTTCACCTTGCTCAATCTAACTTACCTGTCTCAAATGTGTTCTCTTCAGTAGCTGTTTGGGTTCTTTTTTTGGGTAATGAAGCCAACAGGCACCTCCAAAGTGGCATGGCAGATGTCTTGGAGTTGTACAGGAATCTTCAACAGCAGTTGTTTATCTCTTAGATGGCTACATTTAGGTGAGATGAACACTAATACAAAGGATGTGATTCATATCTGGCTTCTGAGCTTTATAAGGACTTTGAATAGTACTTGTTGCAAATTCCAAATTCAGTCTGGGCTAAATTAATTTCGTCTGATACCTTTAAGAATGAATCAGCGCACTCCCTTCTCAGTAAATCTCACTGTCTGTAATGAGAAAAATAACCTGTTACTGTAAGACTCAGTCTATGAATCTTAAACTGTCTGAAACTTCAGTTTGATGTATCAGAACACTGTAGACCGTAGGCTTTGCAGGAGCAGCTTGTTTGGGAGCTCTTCTGTACCCCAGAGCATGTGGGGAAGTCAAAGCCTTTGCTTGAAAACCTGACAAGTGAGCAGTGGAGGAACTGTGGGCCGTGTGGGGCCACACTGATCTACTACAGGATAAGGGGGCGAGATGGGAGCTGGGAGGGCATGGCTCCCAGTGGGCAGCCAGCCAGCAGGGCTCTCTGCCCTGAAGGCAGAAACCTGGCGCTGGATGTAATGCAGAGGGAGGTCAGGGAAGGGAAAGGATGGTGCTGAGCTCCCAGCAGCAAGTGGAGAGTGGGTCTTTATACAGACAGAGAGAGCACAGTTGCCAGGGCTTGAGAAAAGACTGCTGCTAGCACTGAGACAGGATGTAATGAGAACTTCAGCTCTGTGCACAGATAGGAATGGGGGGGGTATCATCTGGTTTAATGAATTTAATGTTTTCAGTGGCTTTTTGGCACTAGAATCTTTAAATCAAGAGTAATTTTCCCCTGATACTTTGTTTTCTTAAACCACTTTTAATCATCAGGTGATCTGGAAAGATACTCACATATTTAACATGGTATCATTCATTAAGACAATCAAGCTAAGACAATCAAGCTTTTAATTAGATATAAAATTATAGAAGGGGATAGTGAAATTCTTCAAATCTCATATTTCAGTCTTAGATTTTTATGGATGGTAAATATTCATTTGATCAGTATGTACAGGTACTAGCAAACTGAAAAATCATTTTAAATAGCCGTACATGTCTTTAGTCTAATTCAGTTTTTGCTTGAAAAATGAAATTCTAATAACTGACAATATAATAAAAAGGACTATACCATCTGCTATCTGTATATAATTATATTAAAAACATCAGTCTGTACTTGATTCAACAATTTTCAAGAGCTTGTTAACCTTTTAAATTAGATTTGTACTATCAATTATACTTAACAAGGAACTTTTTATCCATGGCTTTTATATTTCCTTAATTAGTTCCATCACTCATTTCAGGCATTTCTCTAATACAGTAATGTCACACAGCTATACAGCCCCAGCAGGGTTTTCAGGGATTTCTTGTTTAATCTCCCCCCTTTTTCTTTCCCCACTACCACGCTGTAACACTTCTGTAGTGATGACTGTTATCACCTCCATCTCCACTCCAATCAGCCCACACTCACTATGTGGCTCACTTGAAATATTCATATTAAATACCTAAAGGGCCAGACTTTCCATCTCTGAGAGCACTGGTGTGAATGGGCTCTACAGTTACCCAGCTTCAGGCTGTCATCCTGAAAGCAGGTATTGCCTGTATTCCATAATTATCTCTTGGAGTATCCCTGTTTTAAAAAGGTGTGAGAAAGTCTGTCTTGGCTGGGAAACTTTCAGAGAATTCTCCTCAGCGAGCTCTTCTCACCTTGACCCTTTGGAGGCCGGATGCAAGCACATGGTGTGTGTCATCAATCACAGTTTTGGCTCCACCTTAGAATGGTGTGATACACTGGTGGTGGATAGCTCAGTCTCCCTTGCATTCATAGCTAGTTAGGGGTGTGATGGGACTGATGTCCACAGGGCATTTCCGTCAGAAAAAAAACCAAAACCCCAAGGGAATGGGACATGGAAATGCAGAGATCCTGCATCTTACAAACCTAGTCCTTTATGAGAGGGACATATCCCACAGTTGCTCTGTTGATGGTGAATGCTGTGTAGAACTTTGTGGTCTGTACAGTGGGGGAAGAGCATTTATTTTCACTCCAAAGAAAGGATTTTCTTCAGAACAAATCCCCATAAAGTCTGTAATTTTTAGGAGTGAGGCACAAGATCCTCTTAAGTAACTGGTATACTTAGAAAAACAGGAGGACAACACAACATTAGTGAATGTTTTAAAAATCTGTCAAAACAGAAATCATAAGGAAGACACAGTTCATATGGATCCAAATACTTGGATATTACTTTTTGTTTTTTAGCTCTGTGAAAATTCTCATCCCTCTCCAGAAAACATCTTTATGTTGCCTCTGAGCTTTTCACACAAATATTTTAACTTCTTAACATGGTATTTCTCATGTTTGCTTGCAAAATAGGTTTTAGAAAAGACCCCTTCTGTGTCAGAGAACCACATAGCTCCTCAGAGGAGCTTTGACTTATTTCAAGAGCACTGATCACTCAAGACTAACTACACTAGAGCAAGTCTTCAGACAAAGCATTGTTTCTGCAAGGTCACTGCTAACCTAATCACTGTGGTACTTCAGCCCTGTTAGCAAGTGCCCTTTAGTGTTTATTGTTAAACAAGTTTCCCTTGTTTGGGTTAATTTAAACAGCAGCTAGCAAAGCCTTAAGCCCCATCAGTATAGCTCTTAGCATAGACAACAGCCTTTAAGCAACACTATTGCTACTCAAACTTCTTTAACCCCTTCCTTCACATAGCTTAACTTAGCTCCTTTTCTCAGAGCTGTAGAATAGAAAATGATAGGGAAGACAGCTCTTAAAATAGTCTTGATGCCTGTTTCTGTAGCCTGTCATTAAAAGTCTCCCCATGGGCTATCTGCTGAAGTTTAACTTGACCCTTGTCTGTAATTTCAACCCATGAGCTCTGTCTTCTTTATAGTGACCTCTCATACATTTGAAAATAGTGTTCCCCTCCCTAGTATGGAGGCTAGGCAGTCCCTTCTCTTTACCTTCTTTTGTCTGTTGCATTTTCTGTGCTTTGGTCCATCTTCATCTTTCTCAAAGGATGGGTCATCAGCCTGGACACAACACTCGAGCTGAGCTCTCCTTGTGGAGTGGAACAGTACTGCTTTAGCAGTCCATACTCTTGGACATTTAAGTTTGCATGGGGTCTTTCTTTTTTCAGTATGGTCCTGCTGAATCTTGCCCATCTTGTGACCCACAGTAATTTCCCAGCCCCTGCACCCTGAGTAGTTACTACTGCTCACCCTGTGATGAGTCAGGAACCCATCCACAGATCTGTGTGGTTCTTCTTTCTGGAGCCCTCTTTGCTGAAAGCTGCCGTCCAAGTCACCAGGCATTGGATGGTGCCAGCCAGAGTCATGACTCCTCTTCTGTAGGAAACCATCGATCAACTTGCATGTGCAGGTTTTCAGGCTGCTTTCAATTTTTAAAGAGCTTTTGGTTCTGTATATGCTTTCAGTATCCTGGCACTCCACCTCCCAGGAAGTCGCTAGAAAAATGGTGTTAGTCTAACTGTAGCCAGTCTTGCAAGTATGTAGGGAAAGCTTATCAGACTCTGCTGTTTTGGAAACTTAAAACTAAGGATGCTGTGACCCATTTTTCACAAAATCCGAGCTTATCCTTTTGCCATTGGCCTTTACTGTGTTCAGCTGCAGAACTTCTCAGCTCAGCTGCATCAACATCTGAATAATTGGGATGTAGATAAGAAAGCCCATGCTCTTGGCATAGCATGTGTGTTTTGATGAATGTGCAAACCCAAAAGTTACAGAGAGGAGCTAGGAGTATGAGAACCAAAAGAAATATTTGAAGAATTTAATTGGGTTCTGAAAAACAGTTCTGCTTAATGACAACAAGGACAGGTGCTTATGCAGTGAGCTTGGACAATAAAAGGGGAGCCTTGCTGAAAGATGGGACACAACAAGATGGATGCTGAACTGAAGTAAAGATTCTCCCAAACTCATTGCAATGTGCTGAGCTCTTTATGATATGCCTTGCATCTCCAACATTCAGCTATCTCTAATACTTGACAACTTGAACAAGATCCCAAAATAAACTCAAAAACCAGCTTTAAACATGTTTGCCTTCAAAATGCTGTGACCTTCACACTGTTAAGATAGGTGGTCCTGCCTAAGCCTGTGGCAGTTCTGTGAAGTCACACTGCCCTGCAGATGTAGGGAGCTCTTATGCTTTTGGCTGGAGAGGTCATGGCAATGCTGCTATCATTCCTGCTATTGCCCATTCTCCTGCTGCCTTCCTGTTCTCCCAGGGAGATATTGGGAAAGCAGCCCCTGCTGGGTTCTTCTGCATTTCTGCCTGAACAACTCATACTTGGCTGTGCATTTAAATACAGTTTAGGATAATATGCTCAATGGAAGAGCCACATAAAACATTTTCAAGAACCTTTTAAAGGTCTACAGTGAAGTGGGAAAACAAAAAACCAAACAAGCCCCACACCAACCTGTTAATTGTTCACCCCTCCCTGTATTCTTATTTCTCCCGCTGTAGGCTTTGTTTTCTTAGAAAGCAATGAAGCACTTGAAGGTGGAATAGTACCCAGTGTGTTTAGTCATCTTTGTTTTACAGCACTGCTTCCTAAAAAGCTGCCTCAGTTCTAGATATATCAACAGGTTGCAGTGAGTTTTAAGTGCTGCTTTGGGTGTTTCAAGTTGCCTTGTATATAGCCCTTTATATACCTTGCATATAGCCATGGATAACCAGCTCACTGCAGTAAGATAGTAGTATGTAAAGGAGCTCGTCTTTCATACCTGGAAATAGCTGAGGATAAGGAATGGCACCAAACTTACAAGACTGGCTGGTACTGCCAGTGTCTTGCAAGCCAAACTAGAGCCAAGAGAGAAGAGCGTGCCGCTTCTGTATGTGGTTATCTGAGGCTGAAGTAGCTCCTGTGCTGTTATCCTGAGCAGGATAGCAGCACTGTGCTTGCTCTCTTTCAGGTCAGCTAGCCAGCAACATGAAATAACTGAAGTAGAGGAATTCTTAGTCAAATACCTCCTTTAGTTCCAGTCTTGGTATTTCTCGGGTCAACATATATAGAGTGTTCAAAGAGAATTTTTAGGTGTGACCTATCAGTGTAATATGCAAATGGTGTTACACCTCAAGCCAGGGGGAGCTCTGCATTAAAGTGAAAGGCTGTACGAATTAAAAAACTATTTTACAAGGGTATTGGAATGTGCAAATCAGCAAATCCTGAACTGGAAAGAAACCAGGGTTTTGGCTGTGCTAAAGCACAAATATATGGAAGATTTTACTAACATGCTTTTTTTTTTTTTTCACCCAGACTATAAATAATATGTATAGTAAACTTAGATTGACAGGTGCTAGTCATTCAGACATCTACTGTCAGTGTACCTGTAAGTTTATTCTGTAGGATGATCTAAGTCATAGAATAGAATCACAGAATGGTGTGGGTTAGAAAAGACCCCTAGGACAACCAATCAAGTACAACCACTAACCTGTCACTTCCAAGCTCACCTCTAAACCACGTCCCTAAGCACCACATCTACACATCTTTTAAATCTCTCCAGGTGTGGTGACTCCCCCACTTCTCAGTGAAGTCCGTTCCAGTGCTTGACAACCTTTTCAATAAAGACATTTTTCCTAACACCCAATCTGAACCTCCCCTGGTGCAACCTTAGGCTGTTTCTTCTTGTCCTATTCTATTGCTTGTAACTTGGGAGAGGAGAACAACCCCCACCTAGCTACAACCTCCCCTCAGCTTCCTTTTCTCCAGACTAAACAACCCCAGTGCTCTCAAGGCCCCAATTGCCTGATCATGTATGAATTCATCTTTAAAATGTTGGGTAGTGTAAGTTAGAATCGCATAATACTAAGAATTGAATAGCATACCCAAACCTTTAAGTGTTGTCTTAGTCCTTACTTACTTAGTTTTGGCAAGTGATGTGAAAATCACTGGAAATGAATGACCTGCATGATAATTAACTTGGCTCGTGGCTGGGGTATATAATGTGTAGAACTTATGAAATTTTTAAAAGCAGAAACGAAGACAAGGGTGTTCTGTACAACAAGCAATCCCAAATTGCAAAGTCCAAGTTTAGCCATGTTGAAAACACATGAAAGTGTATGATGTTAGCATTTGGTATTCTGATTGTTAATTCCAGTAGTTATTTATTAATACCTTTTTGGTCCTCTTCTAGGAAATCTCACTCGCTTCTGACGATACCATCAATTTCCCAGTAATACTTTGGCAACAGAGCATTGGAGACCTTCCTTAGAGGAGCTGTGGGAAAAGACAAAGGGAGCACACCCCGTACAGACCATCTCATGGCAGACAGGAGTTGGCATGGAGGAGTTGGCATAGAAAGGTATACATCTTCTTTATCTATCAGTACAGTTCATAAGCACATCCCAAAATCGGATTTTTGTAAAACTTCGTCTCCTTCACTTGAATTCTATTGAATGTCGACAGCTAAATTAAAGCATTATTATTGCATGGCATTTCAGTACAAATTGATTATATTTTAAATAAAAAATAGTACTTTAACATTTAGCAGCCCTAGAATTTCCATGATATGTAACTGTTACCAAAATTCTTAACTCACTGCATTATTTAATGAAGAATTTTAGCACACTTAGTGAGCAAAAACAGTCCTTGAAAGCTTGTCTGGCTTAACTTATCTGTTCATTTTTCTACTGCATGACGTATATTCCTGTCATTTGCATGGCTTTACAGTACCAAAACTAGTTTCAGAAGTATTAAATATAAGCGTGTTTAAAATAATTAACGTAGTTATGCCTTATACTAAGCATAAAGATATTCAAACATAACAGAAAAATGTAAAAAACATACAGTAATTTTTTCACATTTTTTTTCTGGGTAAGACAGTGGGTGCTTCTGAGGTGGGTGTCTGAGACAGAGAACGAAGGCATCAATTTCTGAAGGAGGTATATGCATACATGGCAGGTTCAAAAAGGAAGTGGGCATCTCTGGTTTTGTAAGAACACCTATCCAAATTTATTTCCAGTAATTGAGGTTGTTAGTAACCAGATGTAGACTGTGTACAAATTAACTCCAGGACCTGCATGACAGCTGAATTATTTGTGGACTCATTAAACTGACACCAGACTTTAGATGGAATTTTTTTGTTAATTAAGCATTTTTATAACTTTTCTTCTATAAAAAGACCCTAACAATATCAAAGACATTTTTGTATGAATACTGGATATAGATTGCATTGGAGTTCTCAGATTGAATACTTAGGTAGGAGTCTTAAATCCTTCCAGAAAACCTAGTAACAATGGTAACAATAGTATCTAAGATTGATGTATGTCACCTTCTGGCCAGAGGTGGACAGGAAAAGTTACACATAGCTACAGCGTGTGATGGGCTAGTTGCAAGTTATTATTGTTGAAACTTCTCCTTTTCCAATCTGGTGTCCTGGATACAAGGTTTCCTTGCTGAAAAGGCCTAGTGTCAGATCTTAAATTAATTTAATTTACCAAGACTGGAAGTGGTTCTGAGTCTCCAGGAGTCATCACCTGGAGAGTTAGAATTAATTATGCTGTTATAGCATAGAGCCCCTTCTCCCCGGGTATGACCTTTAAAGAAGCTCGCTGGAGTACCACGCTTCCTTCCAGAAGGTTGTACGTGAACAGAGTGAAGTCAGAAGCTAAACCAAGTGCTTGCCTGGGAGAGTCCATTTGTAGCTTCTTACCTGAAGAGGGTTGTCTCAGCCCTTGTTTGCTTACATGCCCTTCAGGTGCCAATGCAAGGCAATAAATCTCCTGTCTCTGAACCTACAGAGGAACAAATAAGGCCAGTAATAAACTGAGCTAATAATAAATACAAAGAGTAGGATGTAAAGGACAGGGTAGAATATTTCTTAAACTGTGTATCTCAACCAGTGAGTAACTGCACAAATAAACTGTTACTCATTTTGAAGGTGAAGCTGTAATAATACCTTTAAAACACTCAAGTAAAACTTAAATGCAATCTCCTGTTTACGATAAAGCATTCCCAGCGTTAGACTCAACTCCTTCCCAAACAGATTATATTCTCTTTCGAGCAGAAGTAGGTTTCAGGTATCTAATTCAAGAAGAGCCATCCATCTTCCTTTCTGCTAGTCAGACAGCTTGATATTCCAGTTTCTTCAGACAGTCTGACTTGCCAAAGGAATGGATATTTCTTTTTCTGCAGCAACACAGGCTCTCCGTGAGTAGTTCCAAGCTCTTTTGCATTTGTGGTGCTTGTGACAGGCATTCATTTTGCGAATAAACTCATATATGCACCAGAAACATGGAAGAAGCAATATCAAAAAGAATGCCAAATTATTTAGAGGCATTCTAATGATTTTTTAAGGATTACTGAAGAATTTTTATTAAGATTTACAGATATTTTACATCAACAGACATAAAGTAACTATTGTAACCTAAGAACATATAGTGTGAATTCATGTTTCATTATTGTTTGTTTTCTTAACCAGTGGTACATAGCTAGAGGTTATGGTCATGAATCTTGTTGAGATCAGCTAACTGTTCATAAAATGGTTTTACCTTGAGTTTTAAGAACTGTCATTCTTCTTGAGTGACCCTGGAATACTGATACTTTATACTGGAGAGCAAGTCCAGTAGAAGAGTGAAAAGGAGTTAACCAGGTAACTTGAAATCATGAAATGGGTTTGGCATTACAAGTGAATCTATCGGTGATGTCAGTCATAAAACTCACATAACTTGGGTTTTGTAATGAACTTGGCAAGGGTACATCATTTTCCTTTAAAACACAACAGCTAAGGAAGAAATGCTGTTTTTAAATTCCTAAATGATCCAACTCTGTATTTTTCACAGCTAAAATTGGACATCTCAGTTGGCATTTAAAGTCTTTACTGTCGCTGGGTATGAACCAAATTCATCCTGGCTGAAAATAAAATGTGAAGACTTTTCTTTCAGTAAGCAATCACCTTCGTTGTTACCATTTTTTGTTGATAGAATTTATCAAAAGATAAATGAACTTGTCAACATTAAGTTGCTCCTATATTGTGCCAGGATGCCCCAAGTGCTAATGTGATCAGTCTTTTCCCAGAGAAGTTGAAAAGTTGACCTTTTAATTTTTGTTCAAGTATGGAATGCTAAGCAAAACTCAGAAGACTTCTGTACACCTAGGTGTAAAATCACCCTGTGTAGCTGTGTCTCGCAGTGCTGCTCCCATGCCTGGAAATATAGCTTTGTGACACCACCCAAGCCAGTGCAGCATCAAGGTAATCATGGTATAGTTGTGGTAGAGGTGGCACTTTAATTTTGAACATACATTTTTTTGCTTGCTGATCCCGTTCTTCCACTAGCTCCCTTCAGGTTTAGAGCTTCTAGTGTTGTGGCATTTCTAAGTGTGAATATTTCTGACCCATTAGGACTTTTTGGTTATATTTGATTGTGGCTTAGATCACAGTCTGAGCCCCTGATGGGGTGTGGAGACTTAAAACACTCAGAGATAACAAACTGAGACAGAATTCAGCATGGATTGAACTTCTGGTTGACCAACCTTGGGTCGTGGCTTTATGCATGACTCTGATAGGCAGTAAGGTCGTGCTTCTAACCTTTTCTGAGAAGAAAATTAGTAAAATTACTGTAATAATCGAAACAGGAAGTAGTTCAGTAGTATGCAATTCAAGGCCATTAATTTAGGGAATAAAATAATTTCAGGTGGAGTTGAGGTGATGGAGTAGGAGGAGCAGAAATCAAATGAAGGAGTCCCATTGCATGATGCCTGAGTCACTCAGGAGACACAAAACTAAAAAATGTAAATGGATCCTAGGAGCCCTGTCAAACATGACCAAAGATGTGATAATGTGGGGTTAGACCTCATTAGCTTAAGAAGTGATATGATCGCAGGGTGAGAAGAGAGCCTTTTACACTGAAAGCTAATGCTGCTGAAAGTACAAAAGGTTTCAAACTGTTGACTACATTAAGGCTGGATGTCAGTCAGCTTCAGGACCACCTCTGTACCTTAGAGCCAGGGCAGCCTTCTAACCAGAAAAGGGAGAGTGAGAGGAGTAATTATGCTGCTGGGTGAAGTAGCTCTGTCTGTAGAACCAATTACACAATGTGACCTTGCAGTAAGCCTACCGAGCCAGAGAAGAGTGCTGCTCACTTCCAGATGCCTAATTTTTGGTAGCTGTATTTTTAATGGGAGAACCCCCTGTGTCCTTTGAATATCCTAAATGCCTTCTGCAGAAACACTGTGGCTCCCTCCCCCTTTGCTGTCCCATTTTGCCAGGGCCTGGCAAACCAAGGCTTTAGAAGTAGGTAGCCCAGATAACTCTGTAATTGCATGTAGTAATTTCTGTGCTTTCCATGTTTAAGTAATGTCGTGCTGTTGTTTTAAGAAATACCTTATTGTTATTTTCAGGAAGAGATTTTGGTTTTTTTAAAGAACTTCAACAATTAAGAGTTTCTGTCTTAAAAAGAAATTGTCCCAAGCAATTTTGGGTGTAGAAACAGTCACTTAAAAAACTGTAGACTTGGAGAGCTTGTTTTTCTTACTGCACTAAGAGCAAATGGGCCTTTTCAATTGCATCATCTCTGTTTGTTTGTGGAGGCAGAAAAATACTAGCATTCCACAAAAAAAAAAATCTAGAGGCATGTAATCCTTATATTTGGCAGTAAAACAGTGATGCTGAGCATGTTCAAAAATACCCATTTTTATTCCCAGCCAAGACCTGTTGCTTGACAATGCGAAGTGCTTCACGGTGCTTGAAGCAGTGAAATCATCCCACCCTTTCTGTCCTGCACCCCACCCAGAAAGAGAAAATAGACCTATAATCCAGCAGAAGATTTTAATGTCACTAACAGAATGCTATCATCTACTCTAGCAAATAATATGGGCCATTCTCTTAAAATGGGAATAGTGTTGCTGCCAACAAAAGGAACCAAAAAGCTGCGGTGTGTTACGTACATTGGGCTGAGCACAGTAATCGACTCTGACCCTGTGGAGGAGGTTTACACTTGTAGAGTGAAAATTTAGACTTCACATTGCTTGGAATGAGTGAATTGTGTTATGGGGGGGGTAGGTTCTCAGCAGGGTTTTGGTTAGCCCAGAAGGTCGAGGTGACCTTGTGTGCTGGTTAAAAGGTAAAACCAAAGACAAGGTAATATTGGTGAGGTGTTAATGATGTTGCAGGCCAGTTTCTAATTATAATCTGACCATGGTGACACAGAATGGAAAACAGTAGCAGAGTAGCCACAGAGATTAAGAAACAGTTGTGAGGTGAATGTTCCAAGTAGATCGAATCACTAGTGAAAAGCTCATTTGAAGAAGTTATTTGTAACTTCACTGAGAGTGATATTTTGAGAGACTCTGGTACATTGCTCTTCTTTGGTGATTTTTTTGTGGGTTTTGATGAAGAACAAAAACCTGTCTTGTTGCTTTTCTCTTTCTGCTTTCATAAGTTAGGAATATAACTTTGGAATGATTGTCTAGAGTGAAATGGGTAAAAGAAAAGGCAGGGTTGTCTAGGCTACAGCTAATTTGACGTGTGTTGTGTCATAAGCTGTGAAATAACTCCAAATAACTTTCCATGACTCTTTCTGTCTAAGACCTTTAGGGAGAAATTAATTATATTTAAAGGGGATTATTTTTTATACTAGGTAGTAAATCCAAGTGGCTTTTTGTATTTCTAAAATTAATCTGGAAGAATCAGATTATGAAACACATGAGACCTTTCCAGAACTCACCACAAACCCCAATTTATTTAAACTAAGTTAGCAAAATATTAAGCTGAATATAAACTATCTGTATCACTAATACTATTTGTGAAATATTCTTAACAAATCCTGGAATATGAGATATAATCCCTTCAAATTTGAATTAAGGTTTGAAGGCATTCTGTGAAGTTAATAGAAAAGTTGGCATTTGCTTCAAACAATAATTCTGGTAGGTTATCATTTATTTCATTCCAGGAATAGAGCAAATATGTTTCCACTGATGCCTGTGGAGCAACACTGGTCCATAAAAGCCGGGGATGCTGCCCAGTTGAATCACTCTTTAAAACATAAAATCCTAGGAAAACATATCATTACTATTCCATATCAGTAAACCCCTTTCCCTTTATGAGGCTGCAAGATCCATACAGATGGTAGTAATTATGTCATCTTGTTCAAGATGGTTTTTTCCTCTGGATTTATTTCTTTTCACCACTAAGTAAAACACAGAACACTGTTATATATAATGCATGGTCATTTAACCAGAAAATGGTCTTAGAGCAGTTAATTATTTAATTATTGCATACACTATATCCTCAGCAACACAATTTAGGAAAAAATAATTGGTTAAGCAAGCAGAAATTTTCTTCCTTAAACTCAATTCTTAAATAGCATTGCCTGCTGTTCTTGTTGAATTTTGGGCAGATGTGAATCCATTTGAATGAAGATAGAGTTCCCATTTCAGAGCCTGGTATTTGGATAACTAAGCTGTACACAGTACATGTCAATAAAAGACCAGACTCATAGAAGGGGGCACCACAAGTAAGGATCTGCTCATTTACAGCAAGTCAAGATCAGTAAGCAAACACCTCTATTTGATGTCTAACCTGTTCCTTCTGTTGAAGGAGACTCCAGATCCTCCATCAGAACCTCTTTGAGGGCTTCATTGTCCTTATATAATTATCTGATTTATTTTCCGTCAAGTGAGGCTGATCTCACTGCCTTAGAAAATTAGCAGAACAATGCAGTGCTGTCACCTGTGTGGGATTATAAGTGTGGGACAGACAAGTGGACGGTGAGGCGGGTCAAGAACTGTCTAATGGGCCGTGCCCAGAGGGTGGTGATCAGTGGAGCAGGGTCTGGCTGGAGACCTGGGACTAGCGGTGTTCCCCAGGGGTCAGTGTTGGGTCTGGTCTTGTTTAACATCTTCATCAACAACCTTGATGAGGGAATAGTGTCCACCCTCAGCAAGTACCCAATGATCCAGAGCTGGGAGGAGTGTGGGACATGCAGGAATGCTGTGCTGCCATTGGATGAGACCTGGACAGGCTGGAGAGCTGGGCAATGAGGAACCAGGTGAGGGTCAACAACAGCAAGTCGAGGGTCTGGCACCTGGGAAGGAACAGCCACAGGTATCAGTACAGGATGGGGGGTGACCTGCTGGAGAGGAGCTCTGCGGAGAAGGACCTGGGGGTCCTGGTGGGTGACAGGTTGGCCATGAGCCAGCAGTGTGCCCTGGTGGCCAAGAAGGCAAATAGGATCCTGGGGTGCAATAAGAGGAGTGTGGCCAGCAGGTGGAAGGAGGTGATCCTCCCTCTTTACTCTGCCCTGGTCAGGCCTCACCTGGAGTCCTGTGTCCAGTTCTGGGCTCCCCAGTACAAACCAGACAGGGATCTCCTGGAGAGAGTCCAGCAGAGGCCACAAGGATGATGAAGGGCCTGGAGCATCTCCCCTGTGAGGAAAGGCTGAGTGAGCTGGGGCTGTTCAGCCTGGAGAAGAGAAGACTGAGAGGGGATCTCATCCATGTTTATCAATATCTGAAGGGTGGGAGACAAAGGGAGATGGCCCCAACCTCTTCTCAGTGGCCTGTGGGGACAGGACAAGGGACAATGGTCACAAGTTGGACCACAGGAGGTTCCACACTGATGTGAGAAAGAACTTCTTCACGGTGAGGGTGAGGAAGCACTGGGACAGGCTGCCCAGGGGGGTTGTGGAGTCTCCTTCTCTGGAGAATCTCAAGACCCATCTGGACCCTGACCTGTGTGACCTGCTCTAGGGAACCTGCTTTGGCAGGGGGTTGGACTTGATGATCTCTGGAGGTCCCTTCCAACCTCTACAGTCCTGTGAACCTATATGAACTAGAGGCAGAGTTAGAGACTTTGGTGACTAGCTGGGCACTTCCTGCCATCTCCCTTCTCTCCACCAAGACAACTGCCATACCTTCTCACTGCAGCTTCACCTTTTCTAGAGTAAAGCAGCCTGCTTCATCAGGACAGGGCACTGCTAGCAGTTAACGGTTCTGCTTGCTGTGTTGGTGGTCCTTTGCTGCCCTCCTGGTGTGTCCTCCCAGAGCATCCGGCCTGGGACAGTAGATATGTCTTGACCCTCAAAACTGTTGTCATTCAAATCACTTTTATTTACTTGATCCACATGTATACAACTCAATCATGGTCATACTTTTTTGCTTTTTGGTTTTGTTTTGGGGCTGCTCTAGCTTACAAATAGTATTTGAAGTAAGGTTAAGATGAAGTTATGTGCAAGCTCAGCTGAACAACATCAGCACCACCAAGCACTGCTCAGTCTCCTAGCACCAGCTGATGGCTCGCCTGTTGTCATGTAATCTCTGCTGAAGAGCTGTAGGTTTTCAGTGGTGAGAACACCAAGGCTGATGTTACCTGCTGTGTGCAGAGGTGGCATCTGCTAATGAAAGTTACTCCTTTAGAAGGTTTTGAAAAGAAAAAGCTCTCAAGTGATTGATGGCAGTGTGTTGACATGGCTGCTGTGGGTGGGCAAGATGGGATGAGAGGAACTTGTTTATTGAACATTCTTCCTCGAGGGAGGTTTACCAGACAGAGCAGGATTATGCATGTAAAACGCAACCTGCTGACTCAGCAAGGGAGGAGCTCATGGCACAGTTGGGGAAAGGGTGGTTTGAAGAAAAGCAGGAGGCAGACCTGCAACCAGTCCTCAGAGAAGATAAAAATTTTATTGTTAAGGCCAAGAGGGCTCAGAGGAGGTCTGTTACAGAACAGGAAGACCTTGGAGGTTGTCTAATGGGCTCAGGCCTGGAAAAAAGGCCCATGCTGTAAGGATATAGTGAATAGAGGGGACAGTCACTAACAGACTTACTTTGTTTCTCTTCAGTTTTACTCTTGAGCTTTCTTTGCTCTTGAAGAAATGCAATTGGTTTGGTTTGTAGCCTAATGAAACGTGGTTCTAGAGCTAAAGTTTTGGTGGTATTTTGGGGATTTTAAAGATAGTTTTTGGTTCATGCCAGAAGCATGCCAAGTCAAGGTCACATCCTAACCAGTGTAGTTTTAAGAACATGTGCCTGGATTACCACCGAAGTCTCTTCTTGTGGCTCCACTCCTGGAGAAGGAGAGCTTTTAGATTTTGCTGGTTAAAAGTTGAATGTTAAACGTGGTCTTGGGTCCGGTTACTCATAAATCAGAAGGTCTTGTGTATGGTCACACTGGAATAGAACGAGTTACACAGCTATGCTGCTAAAAACATGCTTCTGAACATGGACAATGGCTAATCTTACAAAGGATGTACAGGTATGCTTTGCTTCAAATCTGATGTGTTTAGAGTTATGCAAGTGCTTTCATGGATTGGAATGAGGCTGGCACACGTTTCTCTGAGCAGCAGTGCTAAGACTGGGGATGACATTTGATCTTCTGATGTAAGAAAAAAATCAATAACTGTCATAATCACTGATATTTAATTACAGGTTACAATCTCTAGGGCTTTTAAAGTATGTAAATATTTGGGGGAGCAGGAGGGGAAAAATACCTTCAAAGTTTGACTGTTTTTCCCTTGCCCTATCAAAGCTGTTTGCCTGGTGCTCTCTTGCACGAAGAGAAGGTGCTGAGGCTGCAAAAGGGCAGAAGAAAATTAAAGTTAACCTAGAATAGAAGTGGCTGTCACCAGCTGACCCTTGAGCACTGGCTTTCCATACTACACTGGACTTTTCATTTGCCCTTGGGGTTTCTGTGGGTTACAAAGGCAGAGTGGCTTCACTGGCATCATCTCACAAAGCACAGCATGGGAATCACAGAATGTTGGGAATTGGAAGGGACCTTGAAAGATCCTCTAGCCCAACCCCCCTGCCTGAGCAGGATCACCTGAATTAAATCACACAGGAAAGTGTCCAGGGAGGTTTTGAATGTCTCCAGAGAAGGAGACTCCACAACCTCTCTGGGCAGCCTGGCCCAGGGCTCTGGTACCGTCACAGGGAAATAGTTTTTCCTTACATCCACATGGAACTTCCTCTGCTCCAGTTTGCATAAGGAGCTCCTAGGTGCTGGTCTTTGTGCCCGCCTGCCACTGGGTAGTCACTTAGTATCTTTGCAGTGTATCTTATGAGTACATTGTAATTGCCCAGAGCAGGTTATGATGCTGATTCAACAAGAAACAGGAAAATCACTAGTAGTTGAAAGTCATCTTATGCTCAGAGGTACCTGTGAAATAAATAATGAGGAAATATATAGGGCTTTACAAAAAGCAACAAGTTGGTTTTGTTTTGTTGATGAAAGAGTTCTGGTTAAAAACCAACCCCTTGGAATATATCTGTAGGGTGTGGTTACTACAGTTTTTTTTTAGTCCTTTAGCACTGTTAGTTCATAAGGTGGGATAGATACTGGTGTGATTCATTTGTGGTTTCAGTCTGAGGAGGATCTGAGCAGTGTTGAGTGGCAGGGTCTTGTCCTCTACAGAACTCACAGGAATTGCCAACTGCTTCCTTCTATCAAACCCTCCTATTTAAATTTCACATTTTAAATGTTTCCTAGAGCTGTGTAATACATCCAGAACTTGTAAAAACACAATTTTAAAACAAACAGTTGGACGGGGTGTCCCTGCCCGGGCCGGGGCTGAAGGAGCAGTCTCTGTGAGGAGAGGCCAGCATTTCACCGGCCGGGCCTGTCCCTGTCCCTCAGGGGACCGGGTTTGGGGAAGGGGAAGAGTGAGGAGTGTGAGGAGCAGCCCTGCTAGCTCAGAGGAGGAAGAAGAGGAGCTCCAGAGCAGCCTCCCCTGCAGCCCGCGGGGAGAGCTCGGTGGGGCTGTCAAGGTGTGGGGAGGAAGGAGTGGCCGAGCAGGGCTGTGATGGGCTGAGTAACCCCCATTCCCCATCCCTGCGCTGCTCCGGAGTGGAGGAGTTGGGGATGAAGGAGCAGAGTTGAGCCTGGAAAAGGTGGGAGCAGAGAGCAAGGAAAAAGTGGGTTTGTTCTCCCATACAACTGAGCCAGTGGAAATAAATTTTCATGAAGTCAGTTATGCCAATGATAGTGATTGATAAGTGATTTCTACATCTTCTCTTGACCCACAAGCTAATTTTATCCCCCTCTTTTGTTGACATAGAATCATATAATTGTCTTGGTTGGAAGGGACCCTTTAGATCATCAAATCCAACCATCACCCTAACTTGCCATTCACTACTAAACCACATCCCTCAGCACCACATTACCCATCTTTTAAATACCTCCTGGGATGGAGATTCCACCACCTCTCTGGGAAGCCTATTCTAGTGCCTAACAACCCTCTCTGAAGAAGTTTTTCCTAATATCCAATCTAAACCTCCCCTAGCATAACTCGATGCCATTTCCTCTTGTTCTGTCACATATTACTGAGGAAAACAGGTCAGCCCCTGCCTCTCCACAACCTCCTTTCAGGTAGTTGTAGAGAGCAATTAGATCTCCACTCAACCCTTCTCCAGACTAAACAGTCCCAGTTCCTTCAGTCACTCTTCCTAACATTTAACCCTCATCAACCTTGTCGCCTTTCTGTGGACATGCTCCAGCACCTCAAGGTCTTTTCAGCAGCTAAGGGCCCAGAACTGAATGCAGTACTCCAATGCAGTACTTGGGGGGCCAAGGTCAGCTCCCCAGAGTTGTGTAGCACTTGCAGAGCACATCCATCTTCAAGAATGTGAGCTGTTTGGAAAGGCAAAACAAAACCAACCCAGAGCTTTCCAGAATCAGGACAGATATGAATGCATTCTTATAATTTTTATCAGTGACTGCTGATGTTTATAAAGTGAGTGTAAATGGTTTGCTATCTAGTGCTTTGAAATAAACATAGATTTGAGCCATAAGAGTACACCTATGTTGTATGAAAGTGCTTGAATATGGCTTTTCATTTTGGTTGTGCAAGGTGGCTGGAAAGAATTGTGTCACATTGAGAACGTTAATTCAGAGAGAGAACTCTCTGAAGAATTGTGAAATAAACATCAGTAGCATCGTGTTCCTTCACTACTATACTCTGCATGTCAGGAATCAAGAGATTTAACTGATTATGGGCTAGACTAAATGATCCAAGGTTTGAAATGTTCTTGGTCTAAAATTGGAGCCTCAAACTTGTCATAATACAGCTATGGAATTAAATCTGAATACAAATAAGCATGGCAATCAATTAGTGACAGTAACAAAATTATTTCTTCAGTTGCAGTGGGAGTGGATGATGCAGGCAAAGCAGAGTGGGAGGCAGATGCAAAACTAGAAGAAGGGGAAAAAAGAGAATTCATTTGCCAAAGGTAGGGAAGACATCCCACCAAATGTTTAGAAATGAGGGTGATTTTCCAGTGCTTGATCAAATGTAAAATGTGATGTTAAAAAAACTGATGTCACTGAAAAATCTTTTTTATGTTAATTTGAAACTGTGGTTTGATAGCTTCTCCTTATCTGGCAGGATGTAGATTGCTATTTTATAGGAAATGGAGTGCAGTTAGTAAGTTTCACAGAATCACAGTGTGTTACGAGTTGGAAGGGACCTTGAAAGATCATCCAGTCCAACCCCCTGCCTGAGCAGGGTCACCTGGATTAAATCACACAGGAACATGTCCAGATTGGTTTTGAATGTCTTCAGAGAAGGAGACTCCACAACCTCTCTGGGCAGCCTGGCCCAGGGCTCCGTCACCCTCACAGGGAAGTAGTTTTTTCCACAGCTGAAGATACCAGTCAACAGTAAATCCGAGGCTTTTCTAGTCTTTGCTGCATCTGAAACAATATTCTAAGGTACAGCAGCCTTTCTAGTACAAAATTCCCCATAGGTCTGTCTCCACAGAGTAACTGTTCTTTCACTCATTGCTGTGTTTCTGTCACATTGTCTTTGGCAAGAACCACTTGGGGTTTTGCCTTGCTCTGTAGTCTGGGGAATTGCCTGTTTCCTAGGAGCATCTGGAAATTTCATCTGAAAAATTCTTGTTCTGTTGGGTTTCTGGGACCTGACAATGCCTGTGATCTTTTCTGGTCTCCCAGTGGGGGCTGGGAAAGCTTTCTGTTACCCCTTGTAGGTAGGTTAGAGGCATATCCTGCAAACCTTTATGGACTGAATGTTTGTTAAATGATTTTCAGTGGATCTTACAACCATTTGCAGTCATACCCTTCAGTTTATTTTGAGTTGTATTATTCACATCACCTTGATATGATCTATCTAAATCAAGTAAATATTGATTTATAAAAATTTTAATGTTGTTCCTTGTATGGAAAAGCCATTATTCAGTTAGTATGTTCTAAAATTGGTAATTTGGCTTTATAATTTGCAGATTGCTTTGTATGTCAGCTATATGCTCAGCTCAGAGCAGTGTAAGACTGCTACCCATCCATTTGCTGTTTTCTTTACACATCTTATCAATATGGTTCAGTTTGGGGCCCAGAGATGTACCAGGCTTATCTGATACCTGTGGTTTCTTTCTGTATTGTGTGGTTGATATCACTGTATTATATGGTGGGAGATAACAACTGTTTGTGGTGACCAACTCTCAGATAGATACTGTAATATATTTAGTTTAGACTTATCCACCAGTCTGTGCAGAGTATGGCATCTGCTCCCATGAATTTAGTTATTTTTTATCTGATTTATAGCACAAGCCTGTAATAAATTATCTCAGCATAGTTGGAGTGCACTGAACTGCACATTAAGAGCTGGGATAAATGGGGAAGGCAGGGACTCGGTAAACCAGATTTATGGATTCAAAACTCTTTTTTGGTTTTGATTCTATAGCAGAAGCTAACAGAAAGTTACCATAATAGCTAACTTTATAAAATACTTCAGCAAACTCTTGTCCAACTACACTGGTTTCATACAATTAATCTAATTTGTGTTCTGTATTTTAAATAAACATCCTGCAAGTACAGCAACTGCTAGTCTATCAGTTATCAAAAGCCAGATAGGTCAAAGACTTCAATTATATCTAAGTCTACTGTACTGATATGTTTATTATTTTGATTTTATTGTCTTCACTGAGAGCTTTGTAAAATGCCAATTTCATTTTCATCAGAGCCTTCAGCCTTTTACTTCAGGCAGATAGGCTAGGGTAGAGGCAGTGGATGTACTGCAGCCCTGTCTTTCAGCGTTCTTCCCTCAGGAAGAATTATTTTAGCCACTGGTGAAGTATTTTGGTTCAGTGTGTTGTTTGTTTAGTACTTAATCTGGTTTAACACTAGAGACTGAGCTTCATGTTTTCTCTTAAAGGGAATGCTAACTGTGCATTAGCCTTGGTGGCACTGCAAGAACTGGGAGGTAAATATTTGCAGAGCTAAATGGAGATGAGAACACAATGTGCTTACAGCAGCACTTAGAGCCCCTAACTACAAGAGGGCTTCTACTGTTACAAATCCAGGAGGAGCTGATGCTTTGCTCAGTAACCTGGAATGCAGAGACTGACCGAAAATACAGTTCTGGGAGTTTGAAGCTGGGTAGAGTGGTGTGAACTGGGTAAAATACATCCCTGTGGACCTGCCCGAGGCTGGGTCTACAGAGGAATGCTCAGCAGAACAGTCCAATTCCCGCAGGAGATCTAGTGCTCTAGATTGATGATGGAGAGCATAGCATAACCTGACTACATTCAATAAAGATAAATTAAAGACAAAAATAGATTAAAAAAACCCCAAACAACAAACCAACCCCTTTGAGCAAGACACATTAAAAATATAGAAAAGAATAGACTTAAGTCAAACAAGGATACTGAAACAAGAGACTTGGCTTGCTCCTCTTCATCTCAAATTTCAGTTTAGCAATTTGGCAGTTTATTATAGAGATACATCTCTTGCTATTTGTAAAATTATTACTAGAAATGCTGTCAATTTGGGGTTTTTAAAAAGGCTGTGGTGGTTTTGGTATGCTCAAACTTTGCTGATCCTTTAGTGCTTTTTTATTTAACACTGTGAATTGAATTTTTTTTGTGTCAGGTTGGATTTGGGAAAAGGAAAAGAGAGTCAGAAATAATTTCAGTTTATTTTTCTTAAATATTCTTTTTGTAAAAACATACAGTTTTATTAAATGTAGTAGTGTTTCTTTGCAGAAAACCACAGGGATTGACAGATGGTCTGGATTGTTACAGTCATAATATAGAAATTATATAGTCCTATAACACACACAATTCTGTTAGGTCTAGCAAGATTTCAGCAACATTGCCCAAATATCTCATGTGGAGCCAGTGAGACTAAAAGACTGCATTTACCAGTTTCCAGAAGTTTCCCAGTGCTGAGTGTGATATGCTGACTAAAAGACTGCATTTACCAGTTTCCAGAAGTTTCCCAGTGCTGAGTGTGATATGCTGTATAGGACTGCAGGAAAAAAATTCTTCTAAGCACTTCCAGTAGTTTCCAGGTAACAGAAGCTGTCATAATGCCTTTTGCAAGGTGTTTTGTTTCATCTATAATTTAGTCACATCAAAAAGAGCTAAAAATCTGAAAGCCAGACAGAAAGTATAGTTATATCATAATGAAGGCACTAATCCATATTTAATCCAGGTCATTGTATCCATCCTCATGGTTGCTGAAAAAACAGAATAAATGGTATTTCTCCCACCTGGAATTCTGTTTCTCTAGTGCCTTGCCATTGTAGCACTTAGATAAATATACCTGAAGCTTAAAGAACAGAGTAATGAGTTTTTATGGTCTCTCACCCTTATGCTGACAAACCTTCATCATGGGAAGGACCCACAGAGGTAATACAGCCAGGCCTTAGATAAAATATCCTATGTTAGTACTGTACAGCTGTGTTTCCTATAGAAGCCCACAATAACAAGTGATAAATGCTGGTTTAGGTTTAACAGCTGACCGGTGGTTTTTCCCTTCATTAAGAGGTAATGAACACTCCTGTTCCTTTCATGGTGTCTGTTAGTAGTAGCGCTGTACCATAGGAAACATTTCATGCTCCTGGAAACATGCAAGCCCAAAGACACGGGTTTACATCACTTCTGTTTATAATACTTCAGGAGCTGTGAAATGGTTACACATGAATGGTTACTGCTCTTCTAAATGGGGACTTGGAAGCTGATAGCCACACATTTAATTGATACTGCTGTTGTGGCAACAACTTTTATGTGAAAGGCTAATTTTGTTGTTTTTTTTTTTTTAAACCTCCTAGGAAAGAAAAACTTTTGAAGGTACTTTATTTAATTCATAAACCAAGTATTTCCTTTCATATAAAAAGCTGTCTTGCTTACCTCATAAGGAGTCCACATTTAAGATATCCTGTCTGTTATTCTTTGAAATTTGTACCAAAAATCTTTCTCAGATAAACAAAAGGCTACAGGGGTTACACAGACAAATGCTGCACTGCAGCCTGTTGAATGTTTGGTATTTGCCAAGGGATCAGTAGGCTTCGGAAAAATTGCTGTTGTAATGCAAGAAAAAGATTTTCTAGCTTTAACAAACTAAAATTATAGAACAGGATAGTACAATAAAAAGGAAATCAGCATCCAGGGCTTGTAGAATAGTCTGGTTTGGTACCCAGAGTCTCAGATGGAAAAGAGAGCACAAGAAAGAGCCAGCTGCTGTTCAGCAACTCACCTAGTAAAGATTACAGTGATTTAGGATTTACCTAAACTTGGTTCCAGTTTTCCCTTGTTACTTTATTGAATTCCCTGGCTTGACTGTAAATTAACATTATTAGTGTTTTTTTCCTGCAAGTTTCAATACCTAGTTCAAATATTTTACATTGTCTGTGCATTGATGTATTACTCTATGCTTCATTTTATTTTAAAAAAGCAAAGCAAAAAAAGCTTTACGTGACTCAGAATACTGATTTATTCTGTAACTGGTATTTTCCAATTAAAAACTAGTGGAAAAAACCCACTGCTTTGGAACCAGGGCCTTGAGTACAGTATTAGAGGACTATAAGGAAACTATAACTAGAAATATGACCTGGTAATACCCAACATGGCATATAATGTGAGAGATTAAAAAATAGATGCAAAGAAGTACTGGTATCACAAGGCTCACATCATTTGAGTGTAGGGATTCTGTGGGCAGGAAGTCATTCCTGCTATGTAGCTGTTTTCCCAAAGTTATGGCTCTGCATTGTCTGTGGAACTTCTATAATGAATAAGTATATTGAGGTTGCCACCCTGACCTGGTGTGAGACTCGCCACGAGGTGAAGCTTCAACCTGACAAGCTCAGCTTCTCCTGTGGGACAGTCAACAAAAGCAGCTGCCATAAGGTGGGAAATCTGCATGTTGGTACCTGTGAGTGTGGGCTCTAGCAGCCTGCCAAGTGCTGTTTGTGTAAATGCTGTTGTGTGTCCAGCATGACCACACTCAGACTCCCTAAGATCTAGGAAGATCTAGCTTGTCTGCAAGGCTGCTCCTAAATGCCTCTGTGTTGGAGTATGGCAGCACAGCTTAGCATTGACTGAGTGCTGCTAGTGATGAATTCCTTCAGTCAGATACACAGAGCAATGTCATTATATGAGTACACTCAGAGATCCTTACATTGCTTGCAAAACTATTGACCTTCCCATAAATCCTCTTTAATTAGCTCCATGCTGCCATTTGCCTGCCTTCCCCTGCTGGCCATGCTGTGAGGTAATGGAGACGAACAGGGGCATTCCACATGCTAGCAATGGGTGAGGGGTGATTGCAACAGGTGGTGGTTCTGTAGAAAATACTCCAGAGGTGTGACTGGGTCTTTTAGCAAGATGCCTCAGTTCTGAGGAGCTGGCTCTGTAGTCTCTCAGCTAAGGGAGTTTTCCTCCGTTTGTGGAGGTAGTTTTCTAGGCAGGACTAAAGGACTTACCCATTTTTGACTGAGACATGGTGCAGTGTTACAGCTCCCTCCGTTATTTCCAGCTGTATAACTATTTTCATGCAGCTTTACTATTTGCATTGAATGTTTTATAAATTTAAAGTGAGTTCAGCAGTTCTTCCAACAATATCCACTTTCACCAATTAGCAACAAATTTGAGATTTTCATTAAATTGAATTAACTCCAGAATTCTGTGCAGAATTCTTAGCAATATTTTCCTGGTTCTCATAGAAAGACTGATGGGTGTTATATAATGTTTTAAATAGTTTTATTAAATAGCTTTTTTCTTTCCTGGTAGTTCCAGTTTAAAAAGACAACAGGGTTTCCTAAAATCAAGAGCTAATTTCTTTTTTTTTCTCTTAACCATTTAGCTATGAAGAATTCAATAAATAGAAATTTGAACAGTTTTCTGTAAGGAAAAAGAAAAGAACAGTGCAGTGTAGCAGCATGACAGCAATGCTAATTACAGATGGAATAGAGAAAGAGATCATGTCAAATTAGTCTCAATTGCATGAATTTGAATTTTTCATTTATGTAAAACATTACAATGGTGGAAGAAATACCTTGCAGGAATATTTCTTAAATTCTGCCACTTAGAAACAAAGCTGAAGGTCTCCAGGAGTACTTGGGTCAGGACTTATCTCTCAATGAGATACCATATTATTGCCATATTTTTTTATAAGCAATCAGCAGAATGGAGGGTTACAGAGAGCTGTCTTTCACCATCTGGACTTTCATGCAGTTATATAAACATACATGAATAATGTGCATGTGAGACACAGGTCCTGGTAGAGTTCTTACAGAGGTATAATCACCATAGACTGTGAGCAAAAGGTTTGGCTCCTGTAATTGTCTGGAATATAAAAATAAGTCTGTGCCATACATTACAGTGCAAGACTCTGTGCTTCTATAAGATTAAAATGTTGATGGTATGTTGTTATTACTGAGGTAATATTATGGATCTAATTCTGTAATTATTAAGATAGCAGTAACATCACACTGGATGTCTTAAGCATCTATAATTAACTTTTAGACTTGTTTGGTTTTTTTATATTCTGCCTATATCTAATTTATGAGGGACAGATTATCCTGATACTCTGGAGAACCCATGATCAAGGCAGGTAAAGCTGGCTGGAGCCCCAGGAGGTCAGGTAGCTACGCCCCCTGCCCCAGCAGGAGTAATTATATCTAAACCATGCCTGACAGTTAATTAGCGAGCCTATTCTTAAAACCCTCCTGTGATTGAGATTCCGCTCTCCCTTGGCAATTGATTTCGGTGCTGAACTACCTTGACAGCTAGAAAGATATCCCCACTGTCTGAACTAGATTTCCCTTCTGCAGTTTAACCCGTCCTGTCCTGTGCAGAAGCATTTTGTCTCTTCTGAATGGTGGGGTGGAAGCCCCCGTATCATCCTGGGCTGGGGCAGGGCTGGCACAGCACGGCAGACCGTGCGGCAGGCAGCAGCCCTGGACCTAGCCGTGACACCGGCACTGCCATCTCAGCTGGCTCTGCACCACTTCTCCCTTGGGTCTGTAATTTACATCACTTAATGAGACAAGTAAAAATCAATCCACATACTGTATGTTTTTAAAATGTTCCTAGTTTGTTATTTTATAGAGTTAGGGCATATTTTTAAAGTGTTTATTAGGACAAAATGTTGGCAGTTAGAAAATGCCAGCCTCAGTCCTTGTTTCATCCACATGAAAAGCAGTGATAGGTCAAGATTATCTAAGAAGGACTTTGATATGGTGAGAGGCTGCTTGGTTTACTAGCGCTGTTTGGGTGCATGGCTTTTCATCCTGAGCTCTGTACTGAGACTAAAGGATCCTCATTTCACTTTACAAAGCTGCAGCTTTACAAAGAGCTGCTGCAAGCCCATTGAGGTCAATGGCGATGAGTTTCAGCGATGCCTTTGACCCCCGTCTGTTGCTACTTCAGGCAATCAGCTTTGGCCCATTTGTTTGAACAATCCTTTCACAGAGCAGGAACGGAAGCAGATGAGTAGCCTTGACACTTTTTCCCATGTTTTTAGTGGTTTCTTAAGATTAAAAAATAGATTAAGACCATCTGAAAGACCAAAGGGAGGACTAACTCCATTGCAGCACTTCCAACTTTGCTATTATGCTAAAAGGTGGAGAAATACAGTCCATGACCATTGGAGCCCAAATTTATGAGTAGCTGTCCTCAAGAGCTTGCTCTAAGCCCAGTCACAAGCTGCTTGTCTCAGCAAGCAGGCCAGAGGAAGGCAGTTTTGATGGAAGATGTCAGTTACTAATGGCCGCGGTGTTTGTGTTTTCCAGAGTGCAGCAGTTTTGCAGACAGGGCAGTCAGCATCTGAAGCGTCAGTGGCCACTGAAGTTCCTCACAACTTCACCGAAGTCTGCAGCAGCATTTGCATAATCCGTTGTCTGTGTGCTCTGAAAGGTAGGCAGGGAGGTAGAGAGGGGAGGGGAAAGAACAGAAAAGCCTGTTTCACAGTGAAATGAAAGGGTTAAGCTTTCTCTCACTATACATGTAACTTAAATGTTACTAAACTCAAGTTTTATATGTGTCATCCTACATATAACACTGATTATCCTGCTTTATTCACATATCTGACACATAATAATAGCAAATATATTAATAATCCCTATCTTAACCTCTAGGCTTCCTAGTCTACCTTTGCATATCTACATTTTTCTACACCTTAGCATAATTAAGCACCAAAACTGCATAATGTGTTGTGTTGGGTAAGTGGGAAAGGACATATGGTACATTTCTCCAGGAACTGAGCTCTCCATTGCTTTTATTGTTCTGTGTCACAATCTTAATGCTTTTTTAATAGAGTTTTCAGAGGGTGAACACCGTCATCCCATTGTCTGCTGTGCTCAGCACAGAGGAATGAGATCTGTACACTTTCTGGAAGCAGGGTAGGAAACTGGAGAAGGATATCATTAAAAATATGGGGAGAAGTTTGATATGAAATGATGATGCTTTCTGTTCTCAAGCATCACTTCTGCCAGTTTAGCAGTGATTTAGACTGAAATTATTTTTGATGATTTTCATACCACTTGGGTGGCCTGCAGTAAGGACTTGGAACAAAGTCATTCCAGAAAAAACAGTGAAACAGTTTATAAATAACCAAAATCACTGCATAACTCATGAATCATTTGGATGATCCCTCTCATTTCCCTGCATATTTTCTCACTTGGTTTGCATTGATAGGAAAATTAGTGCTGACTTCTAAGGCTTATATGGTCTAGAATGTTTCACAGGAAAGCATTATGGAACAGATCTGGTTTTAAATGAAATAATACAAACAGGTTATTTAGTTCCCTGTACAGCAGAGCACTTAAGCTCTTGACTTCTGTTTGACAGCTCACATATTTAAAGTTCTGCTCAACCTACGGTGTGTTGCTGGAATGCTGCCATATTGAATTGATCTTTAATATGCAATCAATTAGTTCTGTTGCTTTTTTCATTGCATTTTAATTTTTTTTTTGCCTTTTTTACTAGTAGTCTTGATTTTGTTTCCTGATCATAATGCCTCAGCTCCTGTATTTGTAAGAGGATCTAATGAAGCTAAGACCATTTAACATTGCTTTTATATTAGATACAGGTATGTGGCAGATGAATTTAGAGTCACAGGCAAGGGTTAGAATTTCAGGGCACTTTTCATGGCTGGGTGAGATTTCTAGATTACACTTTAGGAAAATTCACTGCACAGGCTTGCCATCATAGCTGAAAACCACAGGTTTATTAATCAAGCCCAGCACACACACGTACAGACACAGCCATAATTCTAAGACAAACCTTGACTGGAGCCTGTAGGACACCACCAGCACTGTTGACTGAGCTTGGTGAGTCTGACACGTAATTCACTTGTTTGACAATTGTTTCTAACTAGTGTGTGCTTCATTCTGAATCAAAACCTGACCATCCCTCAAGTGACATCAACTTCATTGCAAATAACTGCCGCAAAAGCTAGAGATTAAGAGTGTAATTAGTTAAAATGTGGGTTAGAAAAAGAAACAACCCGAAGATGTTACACAGGCCTTGGTCTACAGACTGTAAGTAGTTAGCACTTATCAGTTACATAGACAAAACAGGTTTAATCAGTGCAGAATGATTTTCTCTTTATGGATGCCAGTTCTTAAATACAAATTATGACATTACCCACCCGAGATCTGTATTTAAGGATATTGCTCTTTTACTAACAAAGAGAGAGAAATTCTGTGGGTAGACACCTCCTCTCCCCCTCCAAAAGGAGTGCTGTGTAAACCAGTAAACCAGTGCTACAGAGGAGTAAATAATCTGCATGTTTGCTGTAGGTAGAACAAGAAGTGTTGGATTGAAACTGAACCATGAGACATTGGCATTAGGGAAACTCTAATAGTAATGGGGATAGTGGCTGGGGGAGTGGACTGGCTAGAGGGGGCAGGGAGGATGGAGTAAGCCCTCAGAGCCTGAGGCAAGGGGGTGCCTTCAGATCACTTTTCTGACCTTTAGCAGCAATTCTGGGACTGAATTCTGCAGGTTGTAGCTGCTGTAGGACCTATGCAGAGAAATGGGGGTATGTGCATGTGTGTGAGTGTGAACTCAAGTGGAACAAGGTTGAGTTGTAGACATGAAATGACATTTATTCATTTCATTATGTTAAAATCATGGTCATGCTGATTTTATCTTTCTGTGATTTTCTTGCACTTGTTACTTTACATTGAGGAGTCTTCCCTTCTCCCCCAGAAGACTTCCTGCTCAAGAAAGGATTCTACCGTAACTTGAAGCTTTAGAAATGCTACTGCAGAAACATTTTCCAACTACTTGCATGTGTCCATGACTGAAACATGTCATGAGCTGCTTGTTTACTAATCCTGAATCCAGGATTATTTCTGAATAAGTAAAAAAAAATAGTGAATTGTGGATTGTAAATACAGATTCTGAAGAAAAGGCACAGCAATGTGGAAGAGGCCCTGCAAAAGGTTTTCAGGGGCATCCTGGAGTCACATGTTGGTGCTTATGCATATTCCATGTTTCTGCTCCATCAGTCTCATTTTCTGTATCTTTTGAAGAAGTATGTAGGCAAGCCTTTGCTGTGACCTTACTCCTGCATTTTCTGCAGGGAAAAAGAAGTTATGGAAGTTATTTCAGGAAGAAGGAATCTCTGTGCAGGGTATCTTTGTCAGTGCCTCTTACATCTCGGAAAAGTCTATGGGGCCAATTCCTAAACAAGAAAAGTCTGGTTTCTTTTCTGTAATTGCTTGCTCAGTCTCGCCTAATTACCATCTACTGGCTGGCCTTGGCAAGTGCTCTGGGCTTGCTCAATAATCAATAGGAAAGAATAGGCAACTCAGAGAATGGTTTCTATCGCCCTAAGGTGATTATCTAAGATTGGAGGGCACAATCACCTCTGGTGGGATTTATCTGTATCCATCACTTATAGCAATGACTGGGTGATTAAAGAGGTGAATCCTGCTCTCAGGTAACAAGAGGTCTGCTTCCTACAGCATGTAACTCCTCATCAGTGTGGAAAATCATCTTTCCTGTAGCTCAGGGATATGTAGCAGTAGCCTCCTGTATAAGTGTCTTTCAGATGTGGTCTTCAAGTCCTTGCTCTGGGAACTGCCAGTTTCTGCTCAATCCTTGCAGCTCGCTGTGAGATGGAGTCCACTTGGGCCCTGAGAGCAGTGCCCTGTGCCTTTACAGCTGCTCCCCAGGCCTTCTTGGGTGATGAAAAAGGAGGATGTAGTGTTCCAGCTACAACCCCAAGATACTGAGGTAGAGAGAGAAAAGAAGGAACATCACAAACTCCACAGTCACATCTGCATCCCCTTTGTTAGTCTCAAATGCTAGAATCGATGCTTCTTTTGCATGGTACCAAGTTACAGTGGGACTTCAACATCTTCACTCAGCCACTCCTCTGGTCCTCTGATTTGCTTCTCTGTTCTCCTCACTGACCCTTCTCCTACTGGAGGTGAATGAATCCAATCTAACTGTAGCTATTGAGTAGTTAGATGCTTGTTCTAAACCAGCAGTCTGCATTCCTTGATGGTCAGCAGATGGTCACTGTATTCAGCTTGTGTAAGTCACGGTCTGACTCGCGTTGTGCCGACTGTGCTGATCCTTCGGGATGGACAGACCGTGCAGACCACCCATGTCATCCCTCTCATGAGGACATGCTCAGTGCACAACAGTGTGTTGAGGAAAATGGGTTTCACTTTTTTTGGTCCTAATCACAGAGATGCCACAAGTATCTATGGGAAAGCTGCAGGTGGAGCTGCCACTGATGTTCAGTAACTTACACTCTGAAGTGTACTGGGGGCTAGCAAGAAAGAGGCATGAAAAGGACTTTTGTTCCCTCTATCTTCCTCACATTTTCTGTTAGCTTCCTCTTTGATGCAGTTCTAAAAGATCTGTGGAAGAGTCTGGCATTCCTGTGTCGCTGTTCAGCAGAGTTATGTCAGAATGGTATTTTTTCTGCCCATGGTAGGTTGTCCAGTAGAACATTGTTAATTGTTTTCAATGATCTACTGCAAATGTAGTGACCCAAGGCAGTGTTGCCAAAGGTAAACATCAGTTGCTTTTTCTGCTAGACTGTTATTTCAAAGGTTTGCTTGGAAAATTGGTTTTCAACTTGTATGAGGGACAAAATCTGCTCAAATAATTTTTTTCTTCATTCTGTGTCTTCTTGCAAATTGTAAAAAGTGGACATGCACATAAGAGTCAGCCAAAAGAAATTAAAATGACCTTGTGGTAGATTTTATTATCAAATATTTCCATGTATGACAGCAATCAGTCCTTACTGGTGTGTCTTATATCTGAATTTACCTGGACTTGAAATAATAGAATCAGATCTTTAAACACACTTTGTTTCCATCTGTGTGATGCAATAAATCAGTTTCATTTTGTTCTTGATGTTATCCTACTGCAAAAACCAGAGAAAACACTCAACAAATGAAATTACATCTCTCTGATTCCAAAAATCTGAGTAATACTAAAGGTCTTCAACTGGAATAAATATGTTTCTGCTAGAAAGGTTTTTCAAAGCTTCTTTCCTAATAAATTCTGACTGTTATTTTAGCACAGATAAGATAATACTCTCAAAATATGATTGCAAAAAAAATCCTAAAGACTGCTATGGCAAACCTTTTGTACTTTAAGAATTTTTTTTTTTTTTCTGGCAAAAACAGACATAGTGTGGTATATGTCACCCCAACTGCAAGAGGAAGGAATTGTGTGTCATGAAGCAAAAATCCAACATCAGCAAGCTCATCTATTTATTAGTGCCATCACTGGGCTTTGTACCCCAGTGTGTGTACAGTGAATTTTCTACTGAGCAGTGCAAGATTCAAATTCTGAATATTTTCACCTGTATCTGTAATACTGTTTCTGTTTGTAATGCTTAAGTGACTTGGTAAGAAATAAGAGGAGGAGGATTAGCTATTAAACTTGTTAGAAATACATTCCAAGTAAATACCAGTAGGGGGACAGGGCGGGGTGGGGGATGGAATTTGGTGCTTTTCCACAGCAATGGCACAGTGAGTTCTAGAACTTTCTTTTCTAGTACAGCAAAAAAAGCTGTTAATCTGCCAAAGGATGGGTATTAGGTAATTCTACACACAAAAGCATTTTCTGACCAGCCAGCACTTTAGGTGCACGTTCAGTGGCGTACTTCACTGGTTTTCATTAAATTTTGGTTTGGAAGTCAACTTTTACTTATTTCATGTGTCTCATCATGTACATTTGTGTATATTAAGACTGTAGTAAACTGATAGTTCTTCCAGAATAAAGTTTAAAATTGTCTTCTGGTGGCATATTCTCCAGTGCCTTGGTTGTTTGAAGCTGACAGCTTGGGGG
>VXBZ01003972.1:153635-171267 GCA_013399135.1 Heliornis fulica
TTTGTGGCACTGTGGGGAGGCGGGGGGGGGGAGAGTATATTTGTGTAAGTTCTCAACAAAAATTTGTCAAAAATCCTGCTTTTAAGATCTCAATTTTCTTACATAATTTTGTCTCAGTTGAGGAAGGAAAAAAAGTAATAGTCTTATAATTTCCTCAAATGTCATTTAGCTAAATCTCTTTAAGAATTGATGCCATTGCTCTGGGAGGCTCAGTATGAAAGAAACAAGCAAAAATGCATAATGCTTCTCCGCATATTCTACTTTTCAACAGAAATAACATTGCTGTTGAGAATAAAGGAATTTCAGCTAGAAATTCCTTTATTCTCAAATTCCTGTTGTTTTGGTATTTTTCCATTTAGAGCTCTTTTTAGAGCTCTTGGAGTCAAAACTAGGCAGTGGCAAGAATTGAGTAATTTAACTGTGTGACTGACCTCTGTTTGAGACTGTAAAGGCAAAAGGAGTTCCTGTTAAAGTCCTGTGTTGAATCTTCTACATGACCAGACTGTGGAGCTCATGGTGAGCAATAATTGATGGTAGGCAAAATTCACTGTTGTTGAGGGGAAATATATTAATGCCAGGTAGAAAAAGAAGATGAGAGAAATCTGAGGCAATGTTCAAGCAATTTTGCTTGAAGTTACTGATAAAGCATATGATAAACTTAAAAGTAATACTCTTCTCTAAACTGGTATTCTGTCTCTTGTGCAACTGGACCAGAGGTAGTTGGTTGTGGTTATTCTCTCCGAGTAGTGTGTCTTCTGTTTACCTAATGGTTTGAGTTATGGTTGTTAGCGCCTGCCTGAATAGTATTCTTTTCCAAAGTGGCTGTTTTTCTTCCCTGCTGTTTATTTATGGACTCCTTGGACTGAAAGCCTCCTGCGAAATTGTGATTTCAATAGGCTTGGTATAAAAATCTCCTGCATTTTGAGTGTTCAGGGTTAAGATTCAAATGCACAGAGCAAGTAAACCAGGAGCAATAGCACCACGTGTTACCAAGCTTTAAAGAAAATACAGACTTCAAATGCACTGACATTTGAGTAGATATGGGAAGACTCCATCGTGGCTCTGATTAATTCTAGTACAAGTACCCATTGTGCCAATTCCTGCCAATATAATAACTGTTCCCTCTCGAAAAGGGTTTTCTTATTGCCTGTTTTGCTAGTTTGAGGAACTGGGGAAGTCATTGCCGAAGTTAGATTCAAACTAGATGGCTTTTATAAGTGTGTTTCCAAAATCAAATCTTTCCTTTATGGGAGACAAAAAAATTTTCAAAACACTTCATAGTCTCGTTTCCCCAATCTGTGGCTGTTTCAAGACAAACCAGGTGCTTTGAAAATACATACATACATATATATACTTATTATTATTAAAATTACAGACAGACCAGCATCTGGACTGTAAGCTGCACTTGCTTGCTGTTCTTTACAAACCTTGATTTATACATATTCTTCTCTTCTGTGAAAATTGCTGAACTGGCTTTTCTAGGATTCAGTAGAAGTGCTACACTGACAGAAAATCACAAATCTCATATGGACAATGGGCAGAGAGAGTCTTGAAAAAATAAAATCCTTAGTGAAACATTATGAAAAAGTTATGTCTGCACAAGAGAAGCAAGTGGAAATGAGGCTTTTAGCTCTCAAAAACCATCCTCGGATTTTCCTGTGAGTCCCATTTTTCAATTTAATAGCTGTGTGACATGTACTTGACACATTCCTCCTGTAATATGGGATGATCGCCCATCTTTATTTTCTGGGAAATATGTCTAGTGGAGTTACATTTAAGATGGATGCAACAGAACCTGGATTTTTATAAGTCTGGACGAAGGAGGGTTGATAAAAGTTACCTAAAATTCCTTGTGTTAAATATCACTTGGTGTGCATTATTCTTTTTAAACATGAAACAAGTTTCCTTTTTCAAAGGTGGAATTTATAGCAGTCGCTCACACAGGGAGCGTATTGTGTTCTGTGGAGGAAGCCTGGAAGTCTGAGTACGGTTTGGAGAAGAGGTCTTAGCGCAATTTTTATCCCTTTGTAGGGTTTCTGAATTTAGCTCTTTGTTTCCATGTCTCTATTGCTCAATGCCAGCATTACAGTTGGGTAAATCTCCTTCAGGTCTAAGGTTTTCTACAGCCTGGGAATTGCCCTGTTTCCCCCGCAGTTCTCTCACTTCAACTGAAGTGAATAGGAGAAGCCCAGGGAGAAATCTGTGACTATACTTCAAGAAGTAGCAAGTGTATTTTTCTTCTGCGTTATTATGTTCAGTTCTATAATATTAACTTAATATTCCCAACATAGTAATGCCTTTTCACAGCAGCAAATAGTACTAAATAGCAGAGAATAATTGTTGAATTGCTGAATAATAGCAGTCGCAGCTGTAGCCACTGGGGCCTTAGGCCGGAAGCGAGGCCTGTGGTGCTGCAGCAGATCTCGTCCGTTATTAAACCGCCTTTGGAGTGATGCATGGTCAGAGGGTCTGGAGACTGTAACTCCTTTGTGGAAATTTCTCTATTTACTGCTTAAGCTTGGGAAGTCGATGTCTCATTAAAGAGACATTTTTCAAATGGGGCTTTACATTATCTACTGGGTCAGATTAGTTTTCGTACAGCCACTGCAGTCAGTGTGAAATTTTTCATCGCACGTTGCGTTCAGCAGAATCAGTGGCACTACCTGAGACACACCAGGTTTTGATGGGAGTTCAGGTAACACCATCTGTTATAAAAGCTCCTTGATGAAATCATTCCCAGCAAGTGTTTAATGTGTATGTATAGGATCTACTAAGTGTGTTCATTACAGGTTTTTGTTGTTGTTTTTTTTTAAGGATCCTGAGATCTTCTCTTTGTAGCCTGGGAAAGAAGGAGATTATAGGAGTTTTTAATGGTCTTTAAAAAAGTTGAGCAAACAACATATGTAATTACTCTGTAGGGAAATACTGCTTAATTAAAACACAAAGCCATTCTATTAGCATACACACCTGCTGCTCATGTGGTTCATTTCTTCCAGAAATAACCAAATTACTGGCTAGAGATTGTTCTGTAGTTCAGCTACCCAGAATGTGTGCTTCAGCATTTTGTCTTGTCGTCCTGCTGGTGATTCATTGTTGGCTTAAAAATAGTCTCGCTACATGTAGATAGAGATCTGCTGGGACTCAGCTACCAGCTGTGAAAGAATACAGTTTATCTCTGTTGTTTAAGGGAAGAAAAAACTCCCCCACAGCCCATAGAGTTTTCATAGATGTTATCTGTAAGGGAAACTTGCACTTCAGATTGGACATCAAAAAATCTCTGCTTCCCCCATATACTATGCCATCATCCACCAAGTTTGGGAAACACAGTTTGTGAAAGAAGCTTGAAAATGCTTTGAGAAGTTGTGCCTGCTGTAGGCACTAAGGCTTCTTAGTATTTAGAGGCCTTGCGATGTGTTTTGATTAACGGGATTGTAATGTATCTGTTGGACAAAATACTGGAAAATTTCAGTATGTCTCAGTATGTGCCAGTTGTGCCTGTATGTGATAGCATTGATCAGAAAATGAATTAGACTTGTTCTTGTAATACAATGCAATTTAGTTCGCATCATCCAATCTTACGTTATATTTTTGTACCCTTGTAATTTTAAAGTGATTCTAATATATGTAGAAGGGAGCATAACCGATAGGGAATGAAGTTTTCATTTCTTCCAAGCTATATAGTGCTGGGTTTATTTGCTTTAACCAAGGTTTATCTTCTCTCAGGAGCCTTAAATAAAGGGTATAAGAGGTGAGCAAGTATGCAGTGATCCTTTCCTGATGCTTGCTTCCCATTTCTGATGGTAGGAACCACAGAGCTCTTTGGAGCAGGTGGTTGCATTAGAGTATTGGATGTAATAGCTGTCAGAATACCACCCTCCTTCACTTAGGTGCACAAACTTTCTACAGAAGGTCTCACTCCTTACTTATTGCTTTATCTTCTCTCCATACGGAGGTACGTTAAGTGTTGTAAAGAGTCTAACTTAGCTGTTTCCTGTGGATTTATACAAGAAAACAGAGACCAAACCCAGCATGTGTAGGGCTATGGATTTGGTAAACACTGTTCATACTCTTCTAGAGTTGTGAAACTGTCAGTATGCCAATGTCACCCTTAAAATTTACATTATCAGAGTTTGTGTTCTCTCTAACACATCCTCAATTTACTAAATGGATCTCTATCTAGTTATGATTGCAGTAGCGTGACAGCCAGCTATGAAGAATAAATTGTTTGCTTACTGAGTGTGGTTTAATATGAGTGTGGTTTAATATAGGTATGTTGCAGACCTCGCTGGGAAATCTATCCTAAGTACAGAATGTACAAGTGCCTCATATCCCAACCAGTCAACCCAGAACTAGATTAACAGCTTAATCCTGGTCCAGACTGAAGGCCACTGAACACATTAGTGTCCTAATCATTTTGGGGAATAATTTAACATGTCCATGGTTTTTAAAGCAGTATCTTTGATGTGGAAACCTCAAAAATTGGCTCTTTCTTAGTGTCCAGTTAAAACAACTGAAATCAGCCGCTGCACTCAAAAATTATCTTCTAATGCTGGGCATTGAGACTGAGCCATTTCTGTGGAAGGTACTTGTCTCCAGGATGCAGCTTTCACCACAGCTCAGGCATAGGCTGAACTTGCCAAGTGTGTTCCGAATCTGGATTGTTTCCCCTTAACTGGGTGTTCTGGAGTGTGTGGAATGAAAGAGGAGCACTGGCACTGTAGTTGTTTCTTTGTGGAATGTGTTTCAAGCTAGATTTTCTTCATGAGCAGCACAGTCATTTTACTCAGCTACATATTATTTGCTTTAGCTGATAAAAACTCAATCTGTAAGCAAGGAGGGAACATTAAAAATGTCCTTTTATGGAAGACTTTAAATGAAAGACTTAATTTTCCACTGCATATATTTAATACAGCCTCATCTAATTACCAAAGTATTGTTGACTGTTAGAAAAGCAAGATTAAATTGCTGGAGTCAAACTTTACATGACTCCATAACACAGAAAGTATGAACACAATCTTCCTTTTGATTTTCTCAGCAGAAATTGCATAACTCTCCTCATCTGCTTTTAAGAGACCTTTCTTCTCCACTCTTCATTTCTGTACAAGATAGGGCACTCGGGAATGGCAGCAGCTGTTCTGAACACTGGTCTAGAAACGGTGCCCAGTTTGTCCTTACCCCTGGGACTGCAGCTGAGGTAAGAGGAGGAGGTGATAGAAAGGTATGATAGATCATGAGATATGATGGGGGAAAAACATTTTCTTGTTCAGAATATTTGCTGCTAGCAGATAATTCCAACACACCCCCTTTCCCCCTCCCCATTACTTTTAGATGCATGTGGACAAATTAATAGACAAAAACCTTGTTCCATAGATGCCTCCCAGTTTGACCTTTTTCTAGTTATATGGTGCAGTAGTAACTAAGCCTGTAGTTACTGGTAAAACATATTTAACAAATAGGTCTGCCTCTCTAGCTCTGGGTTCTAAGTTTTAGGTACACAAGAAAGCTATATTTTCTCTAGAGCATTCTGCACGCTGCTCTAAGTTCATTTTCCAAAGGTTGAAGCATGTCATTGTTTCATTATGTCATATTAATAAGGGCAGGAAAGTTTCTAGAAAAAGAGTAGGAGTGAGATACAATTTATTATGCAAATTTAGAGTGTTATAAAACTGAAAGAAATATCACGAACAAAAATAATTGAGGGAGGAAAAATGGGATAGAGAAAAAAATTAAATCACCCTAATTTAATAAGAAGAAAATAGCTAGTAAACTTTTGAATAGTGTATTTTACTCATCAACAAACGCCAGCCAAGGGTGAAGCTGTACATCTGAAGTGGAAGGTGTTGGAAAAGCTCCAACTTGTGATGAATAACTGTGCACAAGCTTTTCCGTGCCTTGCATTCTTCTGTACTGGACCTGGTGCTAAATCTGGTGGGCCTGAATAGAGTTTGGAAATCCAGAACAAGTATGTGCTGTGCTCTCAGGTTATTCATGAGGTCCATTGTGATTTCTGAGGCTTCCTGTTGTTCAGCAGGATGGATGAACAGATGTACATAGTGTCGCACTCCCCAGCTAGCATCTCATTGTTGAAGCTGTCACACGTAGATAATGTTGACATTAAGCATCCTGGCATCCTGCCTGCAGCTGACACACCACAAAATATCTGAGGAGCAGTCAGGCTGACATCTGCACGTTTGCTAACTACCCAAGTTGTCCATTTATCCAGTGGAAAAAGTGGAATTCTTTAAAGCTTCAAGTCATGCTGCACCTTATAATTTTCCTCCTTGACTACAATTTTTCATCCTAAGTGCTTTACCAGAAAGTTTTGTAGGCCCGATCGTGATTGGTAGAGGCTGCCTCCCTGTGAGGTACCCTGAGTACTACTGAAGGCTTTCCTGGAGGAAGGAAAAATGATCATATGCTTCAGACACAGAAAAGTCTCCTCAGACATCCTGGAAGAGGTGGGGGGTTGTAGACTAAATTTGTAAAAATAAGGCAAGGAGCATAAACTTGCATTTTGGTATCCTGAGAAATCTTAAGTGAGAGCAATTGACTTTCATCAGGTGGTTAATCCTACCTCTGTTAGGTGTTTTGAAATGTAATTATGTGATCTTTGGAAGTGCATTCCTTTCATTAGATTTGGGGGAGCTTCAATTATTGCCTTGGAGTAGATGCCTAGTTCTTAGATGGTAGTGTTCAGTGAAACTAAATCCACCCTTAAGCTCTCTGTAACTGAGATCTATATCTGTAAGATAAAGATCATACTTCAGAGACTCTTCATTAATTTTTTCTGAGCTTCTTGGGTGTTATCGTTATGGCAGCATAGAGAAATATTGTCTTTCAGGTCAGGTAACCTGAAAAAAGCCTGGTGAAATCATTGCTTGTGATGGATACACTCACAACAAAATAGAGGAACAGTATGTTTGTTGTGTTCTGAAGGAACACAAAGACAGAATTGGGTAAAACTTTGTCACTGAAATCATATAGTAATAAATCACTGATTAGATCCATGCATCACTGTAGATGTTAAATTCCTTTAAAGGTCTGTGTGTTGATTTTGTGGATGCCACTAAGGCTATCTTGTTCTATTGACATTACTATGGCTACACTAGAAATGACTGTGTGTCAAAGGAAGAAATGTGACAGAAGACGCTAAAATGAAAAAAACTTAAGCCATAGATCATTGTTACAAGGTTGTGCCAGAGGGAGGAAGGAAGGAGACATTTTCTATGCAAACATTGAGTGTTCATACACAGAAAAATCTCTGAGCAATAACTCTCCCCACACGTTTGCCCATGGGAGCCTTCGCACCACTTCTCTTGCTTCTGCAAGAAGCAGCTGGAAGCTTCTCCGAGGTCCAACAGAATAAACAGCAACTGGGCCTCAAATCCAGACTCCACTGCTGACAAGGCAGGGTCAGTCAGCGCCGGTCACAGGCCTCTGGGAACCACATCTTCGAGAAAAACCCAAACAGGGCTTTTTGCGTTTTGCCACCAGAGAAGGGAGAGAGAAGATGGAAGAAACTCTGCAGACACCAAGGTCAGTGATGGGGGGAGGAGGAGGCGCTGAGAGAAGATTCCCTGCGGCCTGTGGAGAAGACCATGGTGAAGCGGGTGTCCCCCCACAGCCCATGGAGGGGACAGAGAGACCCCACTTGTAGCCCGTGGAGAGGCACGAGGCAGGAGCCACCATGGAGCAGGGGGAGGAATAGGGAAGAAGCTGTGACCTACACTGGAGCAAGGCCCTGGCAGCACCTGCAGCCTGTGGAGAGAGATAAGAGGCAGAGAGAGATGGAGGCCCAGGCTGGAGCAAGTTTGCTCGGGAGGCTGGTGACTCTGTGGGGGACCAGGCTGGGGGCAGCAGACTGGGACTGAGAGACTGAGAGACATTCTGTGAGTTTATAGCAGTGACCCACGCTGGGGCAGTTGGGGAAGAGACAAGGCCCTATGGGAGAGGACTCACATGGAGAAGGTCCTGGAGGACTGTCTGCCGTGGGTGAGACCCCACCCTGGCACAGGGACAGAGTGTGAGAAATTCCCCCCCAAGAAGGAGAACAACTCC
Source organism: Heliornis fulica (assembly GCA_013399135.1). NCBI lineage: Eukaryota > Metazoa > Chordata > Aves > Gruiformes > Heliornithidae > Heliornis > Heliornis fulica. The sequence goes on from VXBZ01003972.1 coordinate 161,694, forward strand.
TGAGGAACTGACTGGATACTGAAGCCTCCATTCCTTATTTCCCCCCTTTCCCCTGTGCCATCCTGGGGAGGAAAAATCATGGATAAAGTTCAGTCTGCAGAGAAGGGAGGGGCAGGGGGAGGTGTTTGAAGAGCTGTTTGTGCTTCTCATTATCTGACTCTGGTCTCTCTGTGCAGTGTGATAAATTAGAGAGTTTGCTTGCCTTTATTCAGTGTTGAGTCTGTTGTGCCTGTGGCGCTGATTGCAGAATGATCTCTCCCTGTCCTTATCCCAACTCCAAAGCCTCTCAGTAGATATTTTCTCCCCTGTCCAGCTAGGAGGGGAGTGATAGAGTGGCTTTGGTGGGAGTCTGGCCTCCAGCCAGGGGCAAACCACCACACAGTGCAAGGTGCCTGTGCCAAGGTTCTGAACCTGCTGAGTCAAGAGAATTATTCTGGTTTGTGTCTGTCTTAGGTCCTCTAATACACCTTTTCCTTTGCAAGGAGTAGGCTGAGTCACGAACCGGGAATTGTACCCAAGAATTCATCCTAAAAAACTAGGTATTTTGTGTTTATTTAGCATTTACTTCCTCTTGTGAGTGCTTGGGGTCGATCTTTGCAGTTGGTCTTTGTGTACTCTGCAGACTTGACTTTTCTAAGGTCTTTTGGATGCCTTTGGTTTTACTCTTCATCATAATGATATTGTGATATAAATCTGAAATATCTAGGGTGGCATATTAAAGACCACATTTCATAATGTGTTTCTCCCCTCATTGGGAAGCTAATTCTTACCTCCTGGGACTTTAGAGAGGACTCATGTGGGGGCACAGACCCGTTCTGCACAGCCATTTTGACTGAGAGCATACCTGAACAGTGTGAAAATTCATTTGTTTTCTCCCGCTCCTTTTTACTGTATCATTTCTGTAGCTATAAAAGCCTGTGGTGGATGAGGTCTTTCCTCTCCTCACATAAGCCAACTGCCCAAGGCCATATTTCAGTGCTGAAACTGGCCTGACTCTGATATACAGGTTTAATGCTTTATAATTTCCACAGGAGTAAAGTCCATCATCCTGCTCCAAATTTCATCGAAATGGAGCTATATAATGCCAAAATGCTTCTATGTTATTCCTCTTGATGCCATGCTCTGTAAGTTACTGTAGAGGGAAAATTACTCTCAGTACCGGTGTGTGTCATGAGAGTGGCTTTCTTTCCGAAACAGATTGGATGGTTTGGACTGGTATTTGCATTCTGTATCCCCATGTGGGCATGTCTCAGCTTAGGTGGGATGGGTGCTGTGCCAAGCCAAGCTGCTTCTTCCAGTGCCATGATGGGTTTCAGGACACCACAGACCAACTTGACTCTGAATTTTTCTGTCCAATCTATATGTCTGTTGTTAGTGCCACGCAGGAAGCAACTGTTATTTTAAAGTCATTTATATACTGAATTTTCACATGCTGGAGTCTATGTGGAAACCCTTTGTGGGTTTTGCTGTTAAATCACGTTGAGTAAAGGCTGGTGCTGCTGTTTGGGAAAGCTTTTTACTTCAACCCAGAGCATTACAAAAGTGCAAGTTTCCCTATGGCTTTGTCAGTCTGTTATCCAAAGACAGAGTCCAGCACACCTCTCATTGGTGGCAGGAGGAGTGAAGCCCAACCCGCCAGCAGTGGTAGAAGTGCCACAGTGTTAGTCCTGGAGCAGAGATCTAAGCTTACCTGTGGTAATTAGTTTTAGTTTCTTCCAGTTATTTTGACTGAGCAAGAGGCTTCAGATGAAAGTGTGTTCCTCAGCATGTAGAGAACTTCAAAACCTGTAACAAAGCAGACTGCTACATCTGACTTCAGATAATTCCAGAAGCCTTCTCACCTTTTACTCAAGCATAAGCATTTCAAGCCCTCTGCTAATATTAGATGACTCTGCACTGCACATGATGTCAAGTGTTACCTTACTATAGATACACAGGGATCCCTGACATACCTGAAATTATTTTAAGTCAACACATTAGGATAATTCACCCCACGAGTCTGTATTTCTCTCAGGTTAATTCCTAGAAAAAATATTGTTCCTCCCTTGCAGTGATTTATGGCACGCTGACTCCACAGTTGTGTAGATGCAGTATTAAACTTTATGTAGGTAAATGCTGAATCAGAGATATGTTTCTCTTAGAGATGGGAATTCCTGGTTGGTTTTATGGTGTGTGATGTGGTTACGTACAAAGTGGGCTTGAAGGGTTACATGATCTGCACAGTAAAACTGTGAAACTGCTTTCCCACACCTTATTTGGATACTCCTGATGCCTCGCTGCATGTGTGAGGAAGGTGATTTTTTGAAAGTCTGTGCTAAGAAGGACATAGAACTGCTTGAGAGAGTCCAGCGCAGGGCCACCAAGTTGACTAAGGGAGAGGAACATCTTCCTTGTGAGGACAGGATGAGGGAGCTGGGTCACTTGAGCTTGGAGAAGAGGAGACTGAGAGGTGACCTCGTTAATGTTTATAAATATGTAAAGGTTGAGTTTCAGGACTCAGGCTGCCCAGAGAGGTTGTGGAGTCTCCTTCTCTGGAGACATTCAAAACCAATCTGTATGTGTTCTTGTGTGATTTAATCGAGGTGACCCTGCTCGGGCAGAGGGGGTTGGACTGGATGATCTTTCGAGGTCCCTTCCAGTTCTTAATATTCTGTGATTCTGTGTGTTATGAAATACAAATGACAGGAGATAAGCCACCTACCATCAGCCTGTGGGTCACTTCCAGACAAAGGTTTGTCAGTTAGCCAGAGACAGATTCATGTCTGATGCTGGTGTGTTGGCCATGCAGGTTTGCAGGACCTAGGGGTGGACCCTTCATTTCTCACTTTTTTTTTTTTTTTTTTACTTCTCATTACCTGGCTCTGGTCTCTCTGTGTGTGTAGTGTGATAAACTACAGAGTTTTCTGTCCTTTCTTCTGTGTTGAGTCTGTTTTGTCCCTGATGCTGGTTGCAGAATGATCTCTCCCTGTCCTTATCCCCACTCCAAAGCCTCTCAACGTGTATTTTCTCCCCTGTCCAGCTCAGAGGGGAGTGATAGAGCGGCTTTGGTGGGAGTCTGGCCTCCAGCCAGGGGCAAACCACCAGAGCAGTGCAGTACTGCAGCGAGCAGCAAGTGAAAAGCAGCCAGTAGTGAGCACTGGACTTGCTGTAGAATAAGGCAGGAAACCCCATGGCCTGCCAATCAATAACAAAACAGCAACAACAGCTATAAATTCAATCTAGAACATTCCAATCAAATCTGTCGTTATCCTGAACCCTTCAAACCCCAACTTGGATAAGAAACCCAAGTCCTGTTTAATCCTTGCCAGCAGTTCAGATGGTTGAATAGGAAAGCAAAAGCCTTGCCATAAGCAAAGCAAACCAAGGAGTTCATTCCCCACTTCCCACGGGCTGGCAGGTGCTCAGCCGTCTCCGGGTCACCGGGCTCCATCGTGTGTGACAGGTACTTGGGAGCTAAACCACAGCTGAATAGGAGCTACTGAGAGGGAAGTTGAGCCTATCCCAGCCAAAACCAGCACAACTGTTCAGAGTGGGGAAAACAGAAAACCAGTATTGTGTTTTCTCCTGTGCATGTACATCTTTGCTGCAAAGAGAAATCACCTCTGGACAATTGCTGACTGAGCTACAGAGGAGAAATACATCGCTCAATGGAGCGATCTCAGATTAATTTGGCCTGACGGCTTTAATCAGATTGGAGTTCTTGAGGTGTATAAAGCAATCTCAGATCTATTAGTGAGTTTATTTGAAATCGTAATGAGTGTGATCCAGTCATCATATGTACTGGTTGTCTAGTGACCGGTAGAAAAGGAGCGAATTAAAGCAGGAGAAAATTGAGGCTGGTCATCTGAACTTCAATTCCTGAAAAAATAGTGGCATAAATAAGTTATTTGTGAGCACTTCTGAGACAATTAACCTCTGATAGGTGACCAATACAAGGCAGCATCATCTTGTCCAAAGCAAGTTGCATCACAGCAATCTGATTTCATTTGATGGTAATGCAGAAGGCCTTCCTAAAGCAAAGGCAAATGACGTCCTGTCCTTAGATTACAGCAGAGGTGAAGCTCTTGGAGTGTATGTCATTCTCATCATTTCAGTAGAAGATCATAGATAATATAAGATGGAGCCATGTCCATAGTTGGAGCAGCCATCTGTGGTTCTCTTCTAAAAGGTAAGGCCTTCTGTCAGCAGGATTCCTCCAAAGTCTAGTCTTGGATCAGTTTCCTGAACGATGGGTGTGCTGGAATAGGTAGTGCTTTTGTGCAGTTTCAGATCAGACTGGTTTAAAGGGGATGCAAGATTAAAATTCAGAAGAAACTTGCCATCTTTGAAAAACTGTCTGGCCTTAAATGAGAGTAAACTTCAGTGAGAAGCATAATAAGCTATTGCACTTGGGCAGGAGTAATTAATCATCTGCTCAACATCAGGTGAGGGCGGAGACCAGTAAGCTACGAATACGTAGGAAAGGATTTGGAGGGCATAATGGATCATGAACTCAGCAGCATCATGTTTCACATCACGATGGAGTGTTCAGACAGGGCAGCATGCTCTGCCAGGCTAAGCTATGTCATCTTTTTGTGCTGCTCACACTGCTCATACGATGCCAGCTGGAGTGTGGCACTCTGATTTGGATACTGCACACCAGGGCAAATGAGGCCCTGGAGAAATGGGAAGGTAATGAGGAGAATGGCCACAAGTTTGGAAGAGTGGTTTGTTTAGTCAGAGAGGGCTGACAGAAGCCATTACAAGCCATCAAGTATGTAAAAAGCTCACTCTAAATGAAGCTACCGCTTTTCGGTGTCCACAGATTGTCAGGTTAGTAATCAAGGGCTTGAAATGCAGCAACCGTGATACAAGTTTGAAGTTAGGAAAAAGCTGAGTGACAGAGAGTAATGTAATGCTGGAGTAGGTGTTCAGAGGAGTTGGTGAGATCTTCATTACCTCTTCACTGAGAAAAAAGGTTTCACCAAGACGTGGGAACAGGGTAGACAGACATTCCCCAGGAGTCGTTTTGGTTGTGGTCCGTCGAGTCTCAAGGCAGGCGGATAGGCCAAGTGGCTTTTAGGCATCTCCAGTGCTCCAGCCCTTTTAGTTGTGGAGAGATGCTCATTTTCAAATACATTATATATATACTGAAATAGCTTATTCTAAAACCCATGTGATTGTGTCCTTTAATCTCTCTTTTGTAAAAGTATAAATTTGGCTGTTAGAGTGAACATTTTTGTTTCACTTTTTATGATAGTGCCAGATGAGTTGTTCTTTTCTCTCTTTTATGCTCTCTGAAACGTATTATGCCAGTTTCTTTTATGCTGTATTAAAATTGCTAAGTGTTTCTGGAAGCTGTGGGGGTTTTTAATAATTTTTCTCTGGTAGCTTTATCTGTGGAGGGTATTTTTTTTTCTTTAGTCAACTTTTCTGTTGTTCTAGTGGACGTGCATACTTTTTTCAGCTCCAGGGATGGAGCAGAGGAAGGTCAATGCATTTTGTAGTAAACCCTACCTCTCTTTTACTTTCTTCTAATAGTTTCTCTCCCTTCTCCTTCCCCATGTACTGCTTTGGTATATCTCAAAATTTATTTTAAAAACCAGCAGTGGCCATCATTAACTAAAGATCATGGTGGTGTTGGCTTGCCCAGAGGCTTTCTAATGCTCCAAATTGCAGTGGTATATCTGCCACAAGGAACACACATTGCAAAGGTTGCTAGTGTGGCTGTGAGCAGTAAATGCGGCACACCGGCAATGCAGTCTTCATCAGCCCTGAGAGAACCAGGCCTCTGTGCATAGAAACCCTGAAAGCAGATGTTCAGGTACAGTTGCCAAACTGTACAAAATGCTGATCACATGCATACACTCTACAATACTGTAAATATTAATCTGTGAGAAAATGGTGACAAATTAACATTTGTACAGGCTCACACTGCTACTGGAATGCTGAATAACAAAGTGCTACGGTGCCCAGTTTCCTTCCCACTGGAAATGGAGTAGACTGCAGCTTTCCCTGATAGAAATTAAAAGCAGTCTGACATTAATTATTAACATTTAAATCACATTTTCAATATTAAATGCAAGAAAAGTCGTATTATTTCCCTGGGAAAGCGAACTACTCTCAGGGTCTAATGACACTGAAACAATCCTTCGGTGCTGTTAGCCTTTAAAAGGGCTTCTTGCCCTCCCAGGGGCCCTCATTGCCATTCAGGTGTCCTGCCTGTGGGTTTTACAGCAATTCAAACATCTTTATTTCACCTAAAACCTTCCAGCAGTGGTGATTAGGCAAGGGATACAAAGGGTTCTCCTTTTCAGAAAAGGTTTAAGCTACACCCGTGGGACACAGAGGTATTTACTGCGCGGGTGTACCTCTCCCGTGATGTGCTCTGCGGGTCTGCACACGCCTCTCCTCACACGAGCGACGAGCGCTGAGTAAAGAGCTGCATGATGGGGAGCACAGGCACCTTTTGGTTTACATGGCTTTTTGGTCGAAAACAGTTATTTTGCTTTGTTTAATTTTTTTTGGGTGGTAAAACAGCAATACGGTCTCAACTCGTACTGTGTCAGGATAAATAAAATGCAGTAAGTCAGGTAGTGTGGGGGAATGCTTGTTGATTCCCTGTGTGATTAAAAGTCATTAGGTCAGATGTTTGGCATTTTAAGGCACTGAAATCAGACGCATTAGATGAGCCAGATTCTGTATTATGTGTTACTCCCTCCGAAATCATTATAGGATTAATTAAGATATGCCCACTCACAACTTCAAAAGCAGTCACAGAAAGTAAAAAATATTTCTTGGTTTTGCAGTTATCATAAAGCAATATATTTTGACATCTGTGAGGATCTGTGAAAAGTGTTTCCTGCTCCTGACAATGCTAACCTCCTTTTGATTTTTTGAGGTATCATCTGTAGCAGTAAAATGAAATGTTTCTGTTGGAATTGCTTTCAGAGTAAGCATTCAGTATTCAGATATTTTGTATTTACCGTAACAAGTCATTCATTCATTCATTCATTCATTCATTCATTCATTCATTCATGAAAGGGCTTTGCTGTTCTGTATTTATTACGAGCTCCCTTGGCTCACTTTCCAGTGCTATAAAGGACTCTCAGGAGAGATTTCAGTGATAACAAATACCACAAACTGCAAGTGAGCTGTTCCTTGTGTTCCCCTCGCTGCAGATGAAAGCTCCTTATAAACAGAGGACAGGAGCAGGTAAAGCTTTATTCAGATTGGACAAAACACTAGTGAAATGCTTTCCACACCCTCAGCAAACAATAATAGAGTTGTCTTTTAGGTGCCAGTTTGTTTTATAAATAAACAAACGAGGTTATTTATTGAGTTTTCAGTATCAGAACCTAATTTGCCTTGTTTTTTCTCTATACTCAGCCAAAACAATGTTGCGCTTTCTTAGTTTTAAAGACTATTTGGTCTTGCAGCCCTGACTTCTATCAGATGTTTCTGCATTGTGACTTTGGATGGCTGCCTACAATCCATATTCTTCAAAGTGAATTTCCCTTTACTGTAGACACTGGTATGGCCTCTAGCATTATGGAAATATTTCTCCTTTGCATATTGTGGGAGCTTTTAGAAGCCAGCATTACTCCCATGGGGGCTTTGCCTGTGCCTTTTTAAAGAGAATGCTTTTTGGAGGTCTCCTCCCACCTTAATTATACTGTGGACCCAAGAGAACCTCTTGATACCTCTGATAGTTGCTGTCAGAGAAGCTAATGAGGTTGTTCAGGTTGAAATGGCGAGTGTTACTGGCCTGTCAAGTACCATTGCCAAGACAGAAGGCTGCTCCTGTGGTTGTTTTCCTTGGAGCAGGGCATTCTTATGTGCTTCCGTTGCTGTATTCTCAAAGGTTACACTGCAGTCTCAACAGGTATCAGTGTTCTGAGGTGCAGGAGAGGAAGAAGTGCAAAGGTGCATTTCCAGCTCAGACTGGTTAACCACGTATGCATCAGGCTCGTGTTGGCCTCACACTGCAAATCATCTACACTGCAGCAAGGGGCAAAGAGCTTCAAGAAAATCACCATTAATGAATTCCCAGTGTATAGCATTGGCTTTGTGTTCAGTGTATGGAATAAAGCCCTGAATGAATCAGGGCTCAAACCTGTTTTCTCTAAATTTTCTCAGTGTGAATTCCCCCAGTATCATTACTTTATTTCTTTGTTTATGAAATACTCAAACTACCTGTAAAGGATTAGTCAGTGAAACAGGGGCTGTAATTAAGAGATCACTCTCCTAATTGGATGTGCTTAGTGTTATACAGTGTAGTCATTACTACACCTGTTTGTCATAGCTTAATCTTGGAGCAACTTGGACAAGACAAGTTGAGAGTCCTTCTCCAGTGTAAAGTGTAGCCAGGGAGTTAAGGCACTTGTCTGGGAAGCAGAACACCAGTGTGTAAATCCTTCCTCACTAGCCTTAAGAGGGCATTTAAAGCAGGGGTTTGTTCATGACTTGGGTATCCTTAGTCCTGTACAGAGCATTGCAGTTTCCATGTTTATCAAGCCTTTGCTTTCTAAATGTTTATTGTTTGTGACTAAAATATATGGGATTAAAGTAAAGCGTGCCCTGGGGCAGGAGAAAGTAGTATTGACTAATATGCTCTTTCTAAAGGTTTTGGGGTTGGTTTTTTTATGTTACCCTGGAATATTCATAGCTACAGGTGAACGTCAGAAATCGTTTATTTACACAGTAATATCTTGAAGGGACTCAAGTGGCTGTTTTCATGTTGTGTGAAGGGAAATGCTGTAGAGGTTCGTCTGAGAGGCTGATGAACCTTAGTGACTTTGTCAACAGGCTTGCCTTGGTATTCAAGTGTGTCACACTGATTGAAACCAGCAAACTCTTGTATGTCTGTGGAGCTGACAAAAACTGTTTTACCCCCATGACCTGCTGCATTAACTGTGTTAGTTCAACAGAGAATGAAAAGATGGTAACCTAAAATATGTGTCTTGAAGGCTTAACCACTTAGAATTCTATTTGCATAAAAACCCTATGCATGTTCTACCCTGCAGAGTGTTACTCTTACATTATGCAAGTTACATATTCAGTGTTTGATGTCTTTAAGAAATTTACCTGCATCATCAAAAGCAGCAGAGATGACAGCAAATGCACAGGTGAAGGAAAGTCTTGTGGAGAAGTGTCATGAGTGGCTGGGACTTGTAACAGGGAGCTCTGAAGGACTTGGAGCACGTGAGCAGTGAGTGTCAAGCAACACAGCTTCCTGGATCACCCAGTAACATTCTCTCTGAACTCAATTTTGGAATGCAAATTGCATAGAAAAATGGGCACACTTGAAGTAAAATGCCAGTCAGCAGTGAACACCACCCCAGTTTTCTGGTGTGACCTGTAAAGAGCATTACAACAAAGTAGTGAAAGAAAAAGAATTAGAAATCCATAACATATGAGAGAAAACCATACGTATAACTGTCCTGTAGACAGGTTTCATGTCTGATTAAAAACAACTGATTGCAAGGCTTCTTTCTGCAGAAACTCATCATCCTTGCATGAGTAACTCGGCAAAAGAAACCCTTTTGCTGTTGCCCTTCATTGTTCCTTGTATCCCTGTGTGATTTAATCGAGG
>VXBZ01003976.1:5445-19619 GCA_013399135.1 Heliornis fulica
GGAGGGGGAAGGATCCTGTGTGTGTCTCTCGCTCCCTCTCAGAACAAAATGCCGACCGGAAGTGCAGCTGCAGGAATGACTCCCTCCACCGGCGCCAAACACCAACAGCCTCCCCCTTCCCTCCGCTGCCTCCCCCTCGCCCGCTCGCTCCCTCACTTAACCAGTGCCGCTTCCGCTACCGACACTGCGCCGCTCCCCTCCCAGCGCCGCCGCAGCTGGAGCGGCTCCCTCCACCGCGCCTCGCCTCGCCTCGCCTGGCGGTGGCGGGTACAACTGACTCTCCGCTGCGTGGCTGTCTTTTTCCTTCCCCACCCCTTCGGCTGCCGCCCGAGTTGTGGCTTTTTTTTGGGGGCGTTGTTTATTTTTTTTTCTTTTCTTCCTTTTCTGGTGTGCGGATCAAGACCGGAGTTCTTACACTTAGGTCTACGCTGAGAGGAAGGCAGCCAGCGATTTGTGAAGAAGTGACCGCTGAAAAATGGTCAGCACACGTCTTGAGGTTTTGTCCTCCCTAAGGATGGTGGTGAGGACTGCAAAATGCCGCCTTGCAAGGGTCATACCTAGAAAGGCGCATAAAATGCACTCTCAAAGGCGGCGTATCCCCTCCGCCCCAGCGCACACTTGCTGGAGTTACTGCTACCGCTCACGTCCGTCTTGGGTGTATAGAAGCCGTGCCGCAGGAACTGAAACACCCGGTGCGGAAAGCGTTGCCGGGGCGCGGGACTTCCAGTTGGATGTATCGAACTCTAGTGGCTTCTAAGAGCAACTTTTTTGGACGACCGCGGGGTGGTCAGGTGAAGGGTCCTTCGCCGGAGGCTGATTTGCTGGAACTGTTTAATTTGTAGAGTGTGGAGGTGTGTTTGGAGAAAGAATAATCCAAATCTGAAAGATTTTCTTATGTTCCTCTCTACAGGTAAAACTGTGAAGAATCCTAAACAGGATCATAGCGGAGAAGCTATTCTTCATCCAGTCAACTGTGTCTTTCTGTGCTTGGGTCGTTTTGCTCCTCGATACTTGAACAAAAATCCCTTGGTTTCTGGAGGAAGCCTTGCTTGTCTGCTGACTTCAGGACACAGCTGTAAATACCCCTGTGACATATAAACACACCCTTTCAGCTCCGGATGGATGTTGTTTGAATAAAGCGATAGTACTTTACATCAGTGCACTTCAGTCTTTCCAAGGCTTAGGATCTCCTGCATAATGCTCTGTCTTTACTGCAGATTTGAAATGCTTCTCTCAAGCTTAAATAACTGGTAAATTTGTAATACTGAGTAAAGTTCGTTTTACAACTGCATGTGGTTTTGTTTGAAGGGACAGAAATTTAGATGGCTCTGGAGAATATGGTAATTTGGTACTGGAAGTACTAGTATTTAATGGGTACACGCTCATGTAAGTCTAAGGGAGACAGAGTAAACTGGACTCTGCAACAACTGTATTATATACCTCTGTTCCATGTTAATATAAAAGGTTCCAAACCTGTAATTTTTTATACATTTACAACTTAAGGTTACCCATTTGAAAATGAGGGAAAAAATCGATGTAGGAAAATATGTTTCTAAGTCTTCACATTTAATACAGTGCAACTCTTAACTAAAGGGGGAAATATTAATCTTCTCAAACTAAAGTTCAGTGGACCCTTTCATGCTTTTAAAATCCTGTTTGACTAAAAGAATTTGTAGAAATTACTATTTTTCCTGAGTACTGTGATGTTATTACAAAAAAAAAAAAANAAAAAAAAAAAAAAAAAAGCTCAACTAATTTATTCGAGCCATTAGTTGTTTGGGGAGGTGTTTTTGTAGCCCACATGACCAAACCAGCTTTTCTTTTTTCCTTAAAGGAAATTACATACTTCTTTATTCTATTGGCTTATTAAAAGGAAAGATCAGATTTTCCAGTTGCATTTAGACAAACAGTTTCATGTATTCCTGTTGCATTCAAAGGTCCACTCACAACAATTTACTGCAGAATAGAGGCTCCCTATGTTTATAAAATTAGTTTAATATGCATAGGATTCATCTCATTTTTTTTTCTGAAATGTCTCAAAGGGGATAAATCAAGTATTTTAGAATTTTACGTGAAAACATTTCAAGTACTTTAAACCAGGCCTTAGTCATGGGGTGGAGGTAGTCCTAATCTGTATGGGAGGAGTTATGCCGTCATACAAACCTGACTGTGACAAACTGAGGGGAGTGTACTGCAGCGAACAAAGTTGATGGCTGTGCGGAGGAGGGCAAAGCTCTGAATTTCCCTGATAAATCCACACCTAGTCCTGAAAATGAGGTGCAAGTTTCAAAGTAAAACTTTGGAATCCAATCCTACTCCCTTTGATATCAGGGGTGAAATTGCCTTTTACCTTAAACAAATGACTGGGCTCCCATAAATCTAAGTTATTTGCACTGTCGTTTACTCTGAGACTCAATTCTTGTTCGTCAAAGACTATTCTAATGCTAATTTAAAAGACAGGAATGAAATACCTTCATGCGGAGACTACGGCTCTTAAAAAGTATTTCTCAGGCACTTTTCACAAAATACATGGAAAGTTGTGGATATCTCTCCTGCTGCTGTTTACAACTGACTACTGAGATAAGCTTTCAAGATGCAAAGACAGTATGCGTACATATTTGAAAAACGTGGAGAGAGCTCTTTGCCCCCTTCATTCTGATGTTAATTTCCCTGACAGCTACATGTTGTTATTCAGCTTCATGTATTATGGAAAACGTGCAACACTACAGGGAAAATACATTTGGCATCAATGTTTTCTTAGAGATTGCTTGTTGTCATTTGATTTTGCTTCTATAAAATTAATGAAAAATGTATTATTCTTTTCCATTTCTGCCTGTTTAAGGGCTGGTATAGCATACAGGTACCTGATGTTTTAAGTTCTTAAAGGGATGCATAAATGTTTTATTCCAACTTTCAGTAATTTATAGGTAGTGTGTAGAGTTAGTGTATTTTTTTTAATAAATGTGTCAGTAAAATTGAAAATAATTTTGTGTATTTTTTGTATTTTTTGTTTTGGGAAAGAACTTTCCTAGAAAATTTTGGGACCTCATTATCTGAATGTAGTATAGCAATGCAATCATTAGCTATCCTCCTAAATGTAAGTATACAAATACTACAGACTCAGTTGTACTACAACAGCAAGTAGGAAAAATGCCATAATGAATGCTGTATGACAAGTAATATAAAGTTATATTCTTGGCATTGACTTTACTTCACAGACACAAACAATAGTAGCACATAATTAATTCACTGGGGAATACTCGTGAGAAATAAGCAATTTAAATATCGGATTAGGCCTTCACTGGTACAGGTAGAAAAAAAAGCCAAGGAAGCCTGCAGATTGAGAAATAAAATATTTGTATAGCTGCTTACTCTAAGCTCAGAACTTGAGGGTGACTACTGATTTTTTTTTTTTTCTGGTAAGCCAGGTGGAGATGATATTTTTTTCTCCTTCGTCTAATTATTTAGCATAATTTACCAACAAGAACTTAATATGGAATAATACTTTTTCATTTTTTTCTAAGTGACAAACATGCACTAATTCTACTATGTTAGGAACATGTTCCTATTCATAAGAAAAAGGAATATGAATTCTATGACAGATATATCTTTCAGCATATATACTTGTAAAAACCAGTTCTCTATGGAGAAAAAAAATGATGTTTGACAAAACTCTGGTACTTTCATTTGAATGTTACAGTCAGTTATGCAAGGCACTAGAAATTATGAATCAAGTTTAAAGGTATATAATGTATAATGTGCTATGGAGAATAAAATATATACAATTACAAATCATATAACAGAAAAAAAGAGGTCAGTGATAGATTACTCTGTGGAGTAGACTGTCCCAGTATTGTTAAATTAGAGTCACAAGAGCAGATCTTTTTAAAGTTGTTGTTTTGTTTTTTTGTAGGAAGAGGAATAATAAACTACACATTGAAAGAAATCTGAAATCTGGCTAAAGATGCTCTCTAGGCTTTTTTCTGTGGATTCACCATTGGTGAACTTCAGAAAGGAAGCAGGTAATATTCCTGCTGTATCTTCCTTAACGTCCAACAAATTAGTTTTATTTTTCTTGCTATTCCCCAACCCCAACCTCCCTAATCTGAGCCTTAGATAACTCTACCCTCTTAAATGTCTGGGAAAAGAAGCACAGGGAAAAAAATTTTTGTCATGTTTTATAACAGATACAAAATTGCATGTTGGTTCCATAAGAAAAATATGGATATTAGATATAAAGATAAAAAACATTTGGGCAATTTTTTTTTTCTACTTTTTAAAGGTGTAATGATAAATCAATACAGCTTCGTGGACTAACAAGTCAATGTGAACATTCCTCTCCTGGCAAAGGACAGAAGTTCAAAAACAGCTTTAAAGACTCTTGTGCTCAGTGCAAGCTGAAAGCCATACTTTTATGGATTTAAGAAATTTGGGCACATCATCTCATGCTAATAATGCCTTGCCACTCTGTTTTTTGCCAGCAAAACAAAAAGCAGATATGACAGAGATACGATTCTCTAAATCACATGTATTAGAAAAAGCTTCTTGGGCCTTGGCTTTTAAAAACTGTTTTGAAAGAAACCAGAACTTTTGCATTCTTCAGATACTAAAATGTTAACCATCTCAGCCAAGAAATTCAATGGCTACATATAAACTAACAGGTTAAACATGTGTGAGACTGTTCTCTGGCACCGAGATTGGTAAGCACATAAATATTTCATGCCTGTATTATTAAGCCCTTTTATTCTTCAGAGCAGAAGAGTCACACACATCTATTGTCCATTGGGAATGGTTCCTTACCCATGCTAATTCCCAAACTATGTCCAGAAATTGTTTAGGAAGGAGCTAGCTGGCAAGCTTTTAGCCTGTGACAAGGTCTTTTCTAACACTTTTTGATACACAACTTTTATTAGACAAATTATTTTTGATGTCAAAGAATGTTTTGCGAAGGTTTCATTTACATTGTATTTTATAGACACACCTAAAGCAGTCCTCTTGGAGTGATTAGCCCAGAGGAGGGTAAAAGGGAACAGTGGTCCCTCATGTAGAGTTAAATAATGTTCATATTTGCAATTAATGCTTTTGCAGCAATTCACCTAGTTTTTGTTTTTATCCAAAAACCAGGCAAAAGGAAGTTGACTGAAATTTGGCTATCAAGATAGCAATTTGTTCTTGTGAAGACATTTCAGAAAGTCTTACACAGTGACTAATACAAGCTTATAACCTGCAGCAGATACCCCTTTTTATTTTAGATATCCTGTCCAGGGAGAAGAGGAACAGAAAACACATGTTGTGCTGTAAAATTAAATAAATCTAAGTAACTTTTTCACTCCTTTAAATTGTGGCTGTTAACATCAATTTATTATGAAAATAACTTCTGAAGTATATTTATTAATTTTTAGATAAGAACAGAAAGGAGTAAGGACAAAGAAAACAGGTATTTTATGAATACTCAGTGTTGCTCTTTCAAATTCTTTTTAAAAATGAAAAAAAAACCCAACTACAAAAGATATCTTCCATATTATAACTGAACATGTATTGGCAATTTGCTTACAAATTGTGTGCTCACAGGGACAAACATCAGTCCATCTACTTTGTCAGCACTTCAGATGATGTGTGGGTGCTCTATTAGTGAGCCAGAAAGCACTATTAACTTGAAAAAGATTTAAATTCGTTCAAGCTTGCAATGCTATGCATTCTGAAGCACAAAGCCTTTTATAATTTTTTAAAATAATATTCATCAAGGACAAAATGAAGTCCAGAAAACTGAATTGTTGACCTGCAGAAGCTAATTCACAGAATCACACAAAATCACAGAGCGTTAGGAGTTGGAAGGGACATCTAGTCAAAAGATCATCTAGTCCAATCCCCCTGCCCAAGCAGGATCACCTAGAGTAGATCACACAGGAATGTGTCCAGATTGGTCTCGAATATCTCCAGAAAAGGAGATTCCCCAACCTCTCTGGGCAGCCTGCTCCAGTGATCTGTCATCCTCACGGTGAAAAAGTTCCTCCTTATATTAAGATGNGAGGGGGAGGAGGACCTCTCTTGACCTACTAGCCATACCCCTTCTAATACACCCCAGGATGCCATTGGCCCTGGCTCATGGTCATCCTGCTGTCCACCAGGACCCCCAGGTCCCTCTCACCTACACTGCTCTCCAAGAGGCCAGCAAACCGTTTCCAACAGTATAGACAGAAGCAAAGAAGGCATTCAGTAACTCTGCCTTCTTACTGTCCTCAGTCACCAGGGCACCCACCTCATCCATCAGTGGTCCAAACTGCCTCTAACATTAATTTTGTCAGCTATGTATTTGAAGAAACCATTCCTGGTATGCTTAACCTCCCTTTAAAGGTTTAAGGAGGCCTTAGCTTTCCTAGTCACCCTACAATCTCAGACAATATTCTTGTATTCCTCCCACGTAGCCATTCCTTCTTTCCATGACCTGTGGACTCTCTTCTTACTCTTGAGTTTATCTAACAGTCCCCTGATTAGGCATTTACAATGCAATTAAATACAAATAAATGTCTCTGCCTAGGTGGTGGAACTCAGTTACAATAGAAAAAAACAAACTCAATATGAAAACACCTTTTAGGGTTCATTAGCATGGAATTCTCAAATAGCCATTGCTTAAAGATCAAGTCAAATTTAATTTACAAAAAATGTCCTCGTTTGAATCATCATGTATTTAAATTCTAGTTCTTGATATTTACATTTATGTATTCGTCCTGCCACAGTTTTTAAGTACCTATGCGACTACCCTCAGGTTTCCTAAACATAATTAATCCTTGAAGAGAAAAACAGTACAGAAAAAAATGGGCCTAAGAGGTGTATATTTGGAGAAATGATATGATAAGCATGAGTAGTTTTTTAAATTTTTGTAGATCAATGAAAATTATTTATAAATTCTCACTACGGTGAAAGACCCTAGTGTTCACAGCATTGTTATTTATGCTAATTCAGTTTTGAGTTAGTATTGCACACTTTGTAGACTTGTCAATTTTTTCTACTGTGTTCCCTCTAAAGACTGCAATCTAGTGCCTGTACTTGATGACACAGTGCCTCTCCTGAACAGAAAGCAATGTGCATACAACTAGACAAAGCCATAATGCTTTGGGCAGGCAATGGGCTGAAGGGTCAGTCACGGAGGGTGATAGTGAATGGGGTTACATCTGGCTGGCAGATAGTCACTAGTGGGGTTCCACATGGTGGAACCCCACTAGTGACTGGGGGATCCGAGGCTGGAGGCCCGCCATGCTGAAAGGGCTTTGCAGTGTGCCCAGGCAGCCAGGAGGGACAACCGTATCCTGGGGTGCATCAAGCACAGCATGGCCAGCCAGTCCAGGGAGGGGATTGTCCCACTCTACACTGTGCTGGTGAGGCTTCGCCTTGAGCACTAGGTGCAGTTTGGGTCAACACAGTACAAGAGGGACATAAAAATTGGAGGGTGTCCAGAGGAAAGCAATGAGGATGATGAAGGATCTGGAGTGGAAGACTTATGAGGAGAGGCTGAAGTCCCTTTGTTTGATCAGCCTGGCAAAAAGGAGGCTGAGGGGAGATCTCATCATGGTCTGTGGCTTCCTGACAAGTGGGAGTGAAGGGGCAGGCACTGATCTCCTCTCTTTGGTGGTGAGGGATAGAACCAGAAGGAATGACATGAAACTGCAGTGTCACAGGCTGGGTGTCAGAGTTTGGTGGGGTTTTTGAAGAGGTTCTTTACTCTGAGGGTGGGCAAGCACAGTGAAGTGGTCACAGCACCCAGCTGGACTGAGTTCAAGAAGCATCTGGACAATGCCCTCAGTCCCAAGCTCTCACTATTTGGCCCTGTGTGGAGCCAAGAGTTGAATTTGATGTTCCTTATGGGTCCCTTCCAACTCGGGAGATTCTATAATTCTACTATACCTATGCTTTTGTGAGGCTGCAATATGTACAACTCTGCCTTTGGTAGTATGTTTTCCACAAAAGGTGCAATTCATTAAGGTTGTCTATTATCCATAACACTGTTGTTAGATAAAAACATATTACAGCTAGTAGTCATAGACAATGCTCTTTAGAATCACTCTAAGAATCATTTAAACTGGAAAAAGGACAGTCTCCACAAGAACATGGGTACATGTCACCAACCAATACACATGTGGGTGGCACGTATTTTGTCTTCTATTTGAGAAATATTGGACACATGTGAGATAAAAGATTTAAAATGCCATACAGACATATGCATATAAGACACAAAAAACACGTACACAGGCCTGAGCAATCACTGAGAATGTAACTCTAAGAAAAATGGAGCAAGAAGGATTCAAGACAATTGTCAAAGAAAAAGGACTTGAGACTTTGAGTTCAATTTCCCTATGTTTTCAGAGGGAAAGAATGTACTCACAATCTTTATAAATTTCTGATGCTATATTTTTTTTTTTCTGGCAGTGACAGTGCACTAGGCACTCAAGTCAAAGCAGTATATGTATAAGAATACATTTCCAATTTTAAGTACAGTTACCTTCTAAATAGATACGTAATTTACAATAACTTGGCAGCATTCCTGACAGGAAAAAATATACACTTCTGTCAAAATATTTTTTATATTTCTATTAACTAGTCTTTTTTTCTGAACATACTCATCTCCACATCTTCCATGGCTCCATTGCTGTTTGCCCTCATTTCCAGACTTAAGTCAGGCTTGTGTTTTACTCCAGGCTACACTGGTGATCACTCACTTCTGGTCAAAGTGCTTAATTCTTTTGCGTTTCCTTAGGCAATGTTTATAATTTCTCTGCAATTGGAATCTGTTTTCTCCAGTATTTTTGATTGTTTCCTTCTCACTTGCTCCCAAGGAATGAGGCAGCATATAAAAGCCCTTACTTTCTTTCTTTTACTGTTTGGACTCTTCCTTAGTGGCAAAAATAATCCAAAATATTAGTATCTCTTTGTTTCTCTTTAAAAATACACTGGTTTAAAAGGCAATTTGTCTATAAACAATGATCTAACTGGTTTTTTTTTGGGTTTTTTTCTCTTGATTGTGTTTACAGACTAGCCAAAGGCTCATAGAGGCAAAAGAACATACTCTGTCTTTGAGTAGACAGTGAGTGTAAAACTTGTTTTGGTGGGTGTGCCATTTTAATATTATAGAAAAGGTGTTTGAGTTTGAATAATGTTTAGATAAAAAAGTAAGTTAAATAAGGGACAACCTCTTGGTAAAGAGATTAATTGTAAAAGCCATGCTATAAAGTTTATATTACAGCATAAAGAGTACATGAAACAAAAACTGTTGCATATGTACAGACTTGAAAATACTGTTTTCCATTTTTTCCCCTCCTAGTTTCAGAAAACTTCATTTAGAATTTTGATTTCTTATATTTGAAATTTAAATGTTGTATTCTGGGGTTTTTTTATGATTGTGAGTAACCATATTGCTTATATTATGAGAACTTGGATGCTGCTCTGTAATCTTCAAAGGTACTGAAGATGACTGTGCAGTGTAGGAGCATGTTAAGTAGAAAAGTACAGGGTACATATTTTGACGTTACCCTCATCTGAGTTTCCATAAGAATGCAGTTTAATGAAAAACTGTGCATCTAAACAAGTGCTAATACAAACTTGGGTTATTTATTTCCCTTTTAAAATAACTAGATTCATAAAGGTAAAGGCAGCTTTTCCTAGTCCACCTGAATTTTGAATGGGAAACATCAGGTTTTATGTTACAGTTAGTCACAATATTATGATCCCCTTATTTCCTAATCTTCCCATTAGTATCAGCTCGAACTTGAAAAGTGAGGAAAATGCTCAGTAGTCCTATCTTATTGGTGATTAGCTCAAAAATATAACATGGCTTGTGAGGTGAAAGGAGTGTCACATACATATTTTATAACCTGTCTGTGAGGCTTTGTTTTATTATTATG
This sequence comes from Heliornis fulica, assembly GCA_013399135.1. Classification (NCBI taxonomy): domain Eukaryota; kingdom Metazoa; phylum Chordata; class Aves; order Gruiformes; family Heliornithidae; genus Heliornis; species Heliornis fulica. The sequence continues at coordinate 15,342 of VXBZ01003976.1, forward strand.
AACATCATATTACACAGCATTCTAATGACCTTCATTGTGTTATTAAGTTAGTATAAAACTACATAACTGTTGAACATAAAATATCAAAGTGATTATCCTTAGCAGTTACTTACACCTTTTTTTGCTCCTCGCTCCTTTAATAATCTTCCCTCCCAACTATAAAAACAAATGTGTATATTTAAAGGAAGAGTATTCTTACCAGGCCTCTACCAGCTTTGCTGCCTTCTAAAAGCATTGCAGAGACATCTATATGAGACTTCTGTATGGCTAGTATTCTTCATATTTGATAGATACCATTCGTCCAATTCCCAAAAATTTTGCTCAGAACGCTATATGCTGCTGCCAGAATAACTGAAATAGAAAATTTCACATTTAATTTCAGGGAAGTTATCAAGTTGTAATAACCTGGCTATAGGGAAACAACTACATGTTTAGGTAGCTGTACAGTAATAGCTAATTACTGCCCTTAGGAATATATATTTTCATCTGCAAAAATTTAAAGGACAAGCTCCTAGAACTGTGTATGTGTCAAGCAAAAGGTTATGGTGCTATTAATGCTTTCTCTGGGATATCCACTTCCCTGTGTTTATAAAAACATACTGCAACTTTTATTTTTTTTTTAAATTAAATGTTAATTTTTGTTATGTTTTAATGTAGAGCTCTATAATGGTTCTGGGTTGCTAGCTTAGTCTACTGAAGTCCTTATTTATCCACAGAAACAAACTGGGCAAGAACAGTGAATAAAGCAAACTTCCTGATGCCATTTCACTGGTGCACCCCAGAAAGACCACCGTCAAGGTCAGACTGTAGTTCAATTTTTCTTTCTCCTGAGTATGCAGACTCTCCATATATACAGTGTTACCACAGTATTGCTACTTATACTACTGAGCTGGTACTTAGGAGTGATTAGACTTACAATAAAGTTCTTATCAATCACATGGAAGAAAATACAGCATAAAAAACCTAACTTGGCTTCCCAAAGACAATAGTCCTCCCATTTACATCATTTTATGCTCCTAATTTGTTTATTCTATGTGGTTTTGGTTTGCTTTTAATTTTCAGTTTCTCAGAAGAAGTGGGCTTGGCATTTTATGGTTGCCTGGGAAGCACTGCACATGCCTACAATTCTACAGAAATATTTCTAGTGTGAAGGAAAGATCTTTTATGTACTATTAGTAGCTGCTGCTTTCAAATCAGGTACTTCATGAACATTTCAAGTGTTCTCAGTTTCCTTCTGTCCAGATGTAGTTCAAACAACCCATTTCCTCACTGATTTGAGAAATTCACATCATGGACATCTAAATCAAATATACCACAGTATTATCTGTTAATAGCAAAAATTTTGTGTTTTTGTTTTGTTTTGTTTTTGGTTGGTTGGTTTTGGGTTTTGTTGTTGTGGTTTGGTTTTTGGTGGGTTTTGGGTTTTTTTTGTTTGGTTTTTTCTTTGTTTGTTTGTTTTTTAAATACACCAACATTCCAAATCTCTTCTAAAGAACACAATCAATATATGTAAGATACTCCAGAACATTGGTGTGACCAGTTGTCTGGAGAAGCCCGTGACCAAATCCGTTCTGAGAACAGCCTGTGGCGGGTCTCAAGGCATCACCCCCCGGTTCTCAAAACACTTCCTATGAAATCTGGTCGAGTTACTTACATTTATGCTCAGGACTCCAGTGAGTCAAGCTTGTTCTACTGATCACCTCTTCTACTGAAAGGGTTTTGGCCCAGCACGTCTGATTACATTATTATTTGCACTGAAGAGAGCCGCTACACTCCTGACCGAGCAGTACCCCGGGGCTGCGCCCGCAGTGGACACTTCCCCCCTCCTTTGTCACTCCAAAGACCATCTCCCATCCCCGCCTCCGTGCCCTCCCTTTCCTCTCTCCTCCCAGACCCGTTCAGGAAAATCAGGATTGTTGTGAGCACACGTTGTGCCAGTGAGGAGGAAAGCTCTGGTGATGCTGAAAGGACACATCAAACTGGACTTCCAAACTCCTGTAGCACCGCGCCAGCTCAAACACTCTAGCAGGGTGCTACCTCGCTTCCTCCCTCTAACCGTCTGAGTGGAGCGTGCCCACGCAGAAGAAAGGAGAGAGGCGCCCTCAGGAGTTCACCTCTTTTAATTTATAGATCTATTCCTCATACTTTACGGTGACTTCCTACAGCTCTCTTTTTGAAATGTCGTTAATTTTGTAGAGAATAATTAAAAATGTGTAAGCGGACTCCCCTCTTCCCGTGTAATGGAACAGTCTGCTGGGTTCCCTGGCGCCGACGCTCAAAGTTTAACTCCTTTTCTGCCAACTCCCAACCGTCCCCTGTGGAAGGCTTTTTCTTTCCTAAACTTGGATCCTGCCTCAAGTTCTGTCATACTTAACCGCCACAGTCACGTCAGGGTTCTCAGAACTGTCTCATATAGACAGAGTGAAATGGGAGAAACGGCTACATACTCTCAAAATGGAATTAAATGACATCAAGTAGAGCAATCTAACATGCTTTCTTCTTACTAAGGGTAGTGGAAATACATCACAATGCTTTAATACTGTGTATTGTGTAAACTGATTTTTTTTTTTCTTCAAGTTTTCCAGAGGAGAACTTTGTAGACCCTGCAACGGTGCCTACCTGACACTACAGGTGTGCGTTCTCCTACCTCTTGAGATTGTGCATTGCCCTCGGTCAGAGAAGAGCAGTTGCTCCTCTCAGGTGAGGTAAGTCACCTTTCAGAAGCAAGGGTGGGTTTTTTTATTCTCTTGAGCAATAACCGGAGATGCTGAGGTGTCCTGAACTGGGGCCCTAAACTGCATTTTGGACTCTGACGATTTAAAAGGTCTTTTCCAACCTAGTAATTCTGTGATTTCTCAATTTAAACACTTAAGTGTCTATGGTATCTATTTTCATATACAGTCTTTCACAATTCCAACTTCTGGGGAATTAAAGAAAATTCTAGGAAATGTACTTACTTTTTAAAATAACGTGAGGGCTTCTTTAGATCAAAATTCTATTTCTTCAACTATTACTCCATTTATCTACTCCTGCTTCTCCTCAACTTCAAGTGGCAATTCAAGTGATCAAAAAGCTTCAGTCATCCTAAAAAATGTGAAAAAACATTGACATCTCAATAGTATCTATTAGTCTCATCAGTCTCTTGGCTCTATCGAACACTACAAACTCCATTTACCTTCCTCAGATTGTCTCTTCAGTTCACAGTACTGGATGACTTTGGAGTTTTCTTTGATCTTCATGGCTGCAATTACGTTTTCTTTCAGTATTTGACATCTTTTCTAGATCAGGGTTCCTCAATGGACCACTCCTTTTCCTTTCTCCATTCTCTTTTATTCTGCAATTCCCACAGGACAGTGTTCTAAACCAAACTGAACTTTATAGTAAGAGACATATACATTGTTTCAGGAAGAAAGCGATACCTATAGCTTGAAGTAAATGCAGAAGAAGCTTCTTACTTTTCTTAAGGTTATTAGGCATGTGCTGGTAGCGAAGAACATATGGAAACAGTTCTGGCAGAGGAAATTCTGCAAGAAATGCATGTCCCCTGCGCAGGACAGCTTTTTCCAGAAGCCTTCTAAGTTTTATGTATGAATTGCAGCTCCTAGATGGCTTAAGGACAAACAATGCGAGTTACTTATACTGGTGTCTGACCATGGAATCATTGGTATCATATTTGCAACAGTAAGCTAGCATTAGAATATTTACATTTATTACAGCTGTATAACTTCTTGTCTGAAAAGTTTTTGCACATTTGGTTGATATTTCAACATTAGGCCTAGTTTTCTAATCTAGGAAGCACATGCTGTACATCTGCAACCACAACCCTAAAAAGAGAAGTAAACCGTTTTGCAAAATAACAATACATTGCAAGATTTTCTTCAATGCAATGCATATGAGAAATGTCTGCTTTTGTTTACAGAACTTGGGCAATTTAAAAAAAAGAAAAGGGATGCACTAGGATACTGTATTCACTCAGTAAATTTTGCTGCTTAATTCTTTTCAGGCAAATGTAGACCTTTTCTGTTTATATGAGGAAGTCTTGGGCACCCTGGAATGTTTTGAAGTAGTGCTTGATTCTGCTGATGTCCTGGTCACCTATCCAGTTAGACTGAAGAAAGGACCTCTTTGCTTTCACACTATATATCCTTTGCATCTGGCCGCGGTTCTTTGGGATTTGGGGTTTTTGTTTGGTTTTGGGGTGGATAGGTGGGTGGAGTTGTGTAGTTTGGGGTGGTTTTCTTTGTTAAAATTAACAGGGTTTTGGGGGTGGGGGTGTTG
>VXBZ01003976.1:26710-44295 GCA_013399135.1 Heliornis fulica
TGAGATCCAGAAAAACCACATCCACTGCCCTGGCATCATCAATCTACCTGGTTATATCTTCATAAAAGGTTATTAGGTTTGAAAATATATTTAGTTCAATGTAAGAAAGGGTATTAAAAGCATCTGGTAAATTAAGAGTGGGGAGAGATGCATCTGAGAAGATCACAGAATTACTAGGTTGGAAAAGACTTCTGATATCATCAAGTTCTGTCCTCTTCTAAACCATATCCCTAAGCACCTCATCTACCCATCTTTTAAATACTTCCAGGGATGTTGACTCAACCACCAGCCTGGGCAGCCAGTTCCTTTGCCTGGCAAACTTTCTGGTGAAGAACATTTTTCTAATGTCTAATCTGAACCTGTCCTGGCACATCTTGAGGCCATTCCTACCTGCCACTTGGGAGGAGAGACCAACATCCACCTCTCTAAAACTTTTCTTTAGGTAGTTGTAGGCAGTGATAAGGTCTCCCCTCAGCCTCCTCTTCTCCAGATCTCATTTATTAGAAGCTTTAACAGGTGGGATATACCTAGGGTATGGTCCAAAATAATTATGAAACATGATTTGCCTCTAAAAAACCAAGTTCAGTCTTTCTTCTCTACCAGCATTTATCCCCGTGTCCATTATTTGTATGTCTTAGTATTGTTTCTATCAATTTTCCTGCAGTGAACATCAGACCTTCTAGGAAATTTCAGTCAAATTGCTAATAACAATAGTTCTACTAGACTAAGTTATGATGTGATATGGGAATTATGGGGGTTTTACAAAGTGAGAAAGTAAAAATTATTTAGAATATTGCCTTGAAATAAAGAAGGTCATTTTATTTAAAATGATGAAAATAATGTCTTTACACAAAATTTTACAGAAATGTACTGAAAAGCCTCAGTCAATGCCAGTTGCTGACAAATTTACTAATCCAGATGATATTTAAAATTGGTTTTATGTATTATAAAAATTAGAAATACTGCCATGCAGGCCTGAAAACTACTTTATGCTCTTCTGCAATGTTTACTAAGTCCTGTTTTTTAAGACTGGCAAATGTGAATTGTACTTTCTTGTTGTACTTAGAAATTCTATAAATACAACTATGAATTAAATATTATTATACTGCGTCTATTCTGGTTTATATCTAGCTATTCACATCAATGAACAATCTCCTTATGATATTTTTCTCTTAAACAGACTTAATATGTGCCATTGCACATGTATATAGTAATATTTTTTTAATCAATTCATGTCCATGTCCAGGATATATCCAAAGATGTTTCTATTCAGGGAGGTTTCCATACCACAACCCTTATGTAATCACATCAGGATGATACAGAAAGTTTCCCCCAATAAAATCTCAGAGAAGGTTAACAGTGCAAATACCACCTGCTGCCCTGCAAAGATTAATCCCTTGGGGGGCATAGTACAGCCTCAGCTAGAGCAAAGAAGTGCAATTTGCATACTGCATGCCTGCAGTGATGAACCGCCCTCAGGATTCGGAAGAGCAATGTGGTGTGTCTTTTATTTGGAAATTGCATTGCTACATTTCAGTAGCTACTATGAACAGTGTGATTCCTCTCTTGCCTGATCAACAAGAGATACTGTCAACTGCTTTGTTATCTGTTTCACTGAAAATGCATATCTTGCTTGAGAATCTTAAGGATTGAAATGTGCACTTTCAGGTAAATTTCCTGCTCATAATTCGGCAACCATTTAATTTTCCTGTTTTCCTAGGCCTTCCAGCACCTGAAGGGGGCCTACAAGAAAGCTGGGGAGGGACTTTTTAGAAGGGCATGTAGTGATAGGACAAGGGGGAGTGTTTTTTGGAAGGGGGTAGATTTAGATTGGATCTTAGAAAGAAATTCTTCACTCTGAGGGTGGTGAGGCCCTGGAACAGGTTGCCCAGACAAGTGGTGGCTGCCCCCTCCCTGGAGGTGTTCAAGGCCAGGTTGGATGGGGCCTTGAGCAGCCTGGCCTAGTGAGGGGTGTCCCTGCCCCATGGGGTTGGAATTTGATGATCTCTAAGGTCCCTTCCAGCCTGAACCATTCTGTGATTCTGTGATTCTGTGATTCTGTGATTCTGTGATTCTATGACTCAGAGTAACTTGCTTCACACAATAGATGCATTCTGCTAGAATCAAATCATGCCAAGTGTCCCATGGATATTAAGAATTCTTGAGAGCTGTGGTAAGAGCAGTTCTAATTAGCCCAAAGGAGAAAGGGAATGTGAAGCTATTCCCTTCTGTGCCCTCTATAGGTTGCTTCTCCACAGAAAAAGGGTAGGGAATGTAATTCCTAATATGTTCCAAGAGATAGCACCCAAGGTACAGAAGATAGAGCAGTGCTGAATGCACTAACCAACATGACCAAAACTACCATCTTATCATGAGCGAGTAGAACACTGTGCAGCAAAATTAACGTTTTCATTTGGCTCCCAGAAAAGACAAACAGCACCATAAGAAAATCATGCTACCAGTAAGAACCAGTAAGTAACACAACAATGTGAAAAAAATAACACAACATTGTGTCCCACAACTATTAAATTAATATAATGTACTCCTGCAACTCTTTTAACATGCTCTGGTCAAATCTGTCATTATCTCAACCCTCCGAGCCCTATGTTGAGCACCAAAAAAGAATTGTTTGTGATTTAGGCCTGTCCAACAGTTAAGCAACACACAATCAGTTGCTCACTCCACCTACAGTGGGATAGGGGAGAGAATTCTAAGAGTGAAAGTGAGAGAACTCGTGGGTCAAGATAAAAACAGTTTAATAGGACACAGAAAAATGATGATTATAATCATAATAATAGTAATCATATATTAATAATATATACACCAAACAAGTTATGAACAGCACAATTTCTTTCTACCTGAAATTGATGGTACATGAGACCACCCAGCTACCACACAAGATGCCCAACTGGCCCAGCCTCTCAACCCACATGCACAAGCAGAAAATGAAGGAATTCATTCACCACTTCCCTTTGGCAGGTGTTCAGCCTTCACCCTGAAGTCAACGCTGTGCAGGACTCTCAACTGCCGCACCAGGCCCTCAGCTGCCGCACCAGGCCCTCAGCTGCCGCACCAGGTCCTCAGCTGCCACTCAGCCCATCAGCCCACCCCTTGCTATAAACAGAACATGATGTTGTATGGTATGTAACATCTCTTTGGCCAGTTTAAGTCCTTTGTCCTGTCTCTGTCCTCTCCCAGCTTCCTGGTTCCTCAGCGTTCTCATTAGCAGGGCAGTTGGAGAAAGTGAAATGTCCTTGATTGCTTGGCAACAACTGAAAACATCAGTGTGTTATCAAAATTATTCCCAACCTAAATCCAAAACACAGCTCTACACCAACATTTACAAAGAATATTAACTCTATCCCTGCCAAAACTAGTCCAAGTGCTCTCATGGTTAATCAAATATAAAACATAAATCTAAGGCAATGATTTAGATGAAATAGTTTAAGACTAGTCTGAACTTTGGTAGAAGTACAGCGACTAGCAGGACACAAAATGCAAATTATGAACAAGTTCTTAGAACTTAATGTCAGAATTTTGTATTGATAGCATGAAGGAAAACACAGTAAACTACCTCTGACATTGAAATCATGGGTATATAGTTTTCAATCATTGAAAATGAAAAACAACATTGATGATTATGGTGGTGAAATCATGATTTCTATGAAGAGAATAGAAAGCCCATTAGTAAACCAAATCCCACAGGGATGGACTCTAATAGGAAAAGGAAATCAGAAATGCCAGCAGGTAGAAAGAACTATTAAGGACATAAATGAGAAATACTTCCAAGAGAAGGAGGTTGGAATGTTAAAATGCAGTATGCAGGGTGGGGAATTAAAGAGACAAAATGGAGTGCTAGTAGCTATCTGGAGTAAGTATTAGAACTGTTGTGCTACTGTCTGTAAATCAAGCAAAATATTTAGATGTTTAAATAAGAATATCATCAGCAAGATATATGAAGTAATATGTCCACCATATTTGAAACCGATAAAGGCTGAACTGTAGTATTTTGTCCTGTTTTGATCACTGTATTTCAAGAAAGCTTTGGACAACTGGAGAAAAATTTTAAAGGATTAATGAGAACAGCATGCTGGAAAACAACCCACCTGTAAACTTTGAATGCATTCAGGTTGTTCAGCCAAAGGAAGGAAGGCCCAAGGAAGCTCTCAGAACTGTGTTCAAGTAAGAAAAATATATGAGAAAATAACAAGGGGAATGCTGGTGTTTGGATGGAACAAGAAGTAATGGCTCAATTTTCAAGAAGAAAGGTTTATGTTAAATGTTAAAGAAATAAAAAAGCCTGTATTTTCATACTCAAGGAATTAAATGTTGAAGTAGATGACCTGGACAGATTGTAGAATGTTTGTCACTGAGGGTTTAGACAGGTGTTATGAATAGTGTAGATCTTGTCTTTGGGCAAGAGACTGAGTTTCTGTTAATTCTTTATGATTCTTGGAGCTGATATCTACTGTACATAATGAAATAATCTGTAAGAAGGTACAGAGTAGTGGCAAGATAAATAAACAGCCTTTATCTGAAAGATTGTCCTGTATTAATGCAGATAGAGAGTTGCATCGTGATTTTAAAAGCAGAAGGCCTGCAATTTTAGGTTCCAGAATGTAAGTTTGCAAAAAAGGATATAAACACATTTAATCTCTCTAAGGAGACATTGTTGGCGAACATGTTTTTGATAATAATTCTTTGTATCCTGGAGTTAATGGGGTTTATATTGAGTCTATTTCCTGTAGTACCACAGTAATATAAGAAAGTTAAGGTAAAAAATACTGTCTCAAGGAGGATGGATTTGATCTAGTCTTTTGATTTATAAACTATCAGATTATTCATATTATTAAATGTTTTATTTTGAATTAATTTGCTCTGGGCAATAGCTTCACTTGTGGGTTTGATCTCTAGCCATTGCAGTGTCTGTCTTGAGGCTAGTCTTGACTGTCATACTACATTTAAAATATTAAACTGTATTAAATGAAATTTAACATGTGGAGCTGCAGTCCAGAAGATCTTTGGCCATTATCACTATGCACATTGTTTAATAATTTTTTATTGCCTTTTAATTTCAGGGTGTATGTTTTGTTTGGTTGATCGATTTTCCCCCAAAGACTACTGCAACTCATAGATAATAGGAGGTTTTCTCAAATTGAAAAGAGTGAGTTTGTAATAAAAATTACAATTGATAAATTAATTTGCTTTTGATACTTTCACTTTGTTATTACATTTACTTTATTCTGAGTGTTACATTTCATAGAATCACAGAATCATAGACTGGTTTGTGTTGGAAGGGACCTTGAAGATCACCTAGTCCCACCCCACCCCCCGCCATGGGCAGGGACACCTTCACTGCCAGGGAGAGGGCAGCCACAGCTTCTCTGGGCAGCTTGTGCCAGTGTCTCACCAACCTCATGGTAAAGAATTTATTCCTACTATCCAATTTCAATCTGTCCTCCTCCAACTTAAAGCCATTAGCCTTGTCCTGTTGCTGTAAATAGTCCCTCTCCAGCTTTCCTGTAGCCCCCTTCAGGTACTAGAACGCTGTAATAAGGTCTCTCCTGTCACTGGGCACCACTTAGAAGTACCTGGCCCCTTCTGCTTGACATACTCATTTTAGATATTTATAAGTATCTTTCAGATGCTCTCTCAGTTTTCTCTAGGCTACTCCAGGCTATGGTGCACTTTCATAATTTTTTTTAGTTTTGAAGCAGCTATCTCACTTAGCTTTGGTCTGCATTGNCATTGTAGCTGATATGGGGCTGTTTGGGATTTGGCTGGAGACAGTGTTGGTAACACAGAGATGTTGTTGTTACTGCTGAGCAGTGCGCACACAGAGCCACAACCTATTCTGCTCCCCACCCCACCATCAAGTAGTCTGGGAGGGGCACAAGGAGCTGAGAGGGGACACAGGTGGACCCATTCTGACCCAAGGGATACTCCATAGCATATGGTGTCATGATCAGCAGTCAAAGGTGGAGGAAGAAGGAGGAAGAGCAGGTGTGTTCAGAGCCATGGAGTTTGTCTTCCCAAGTCACCAGTATGCATGTTGCAGCCCTGCTTTCCTGGAGATGGTTGGACATCTATTTGCCTGTGGGAAGTGGGGAATGAATCCCTGCTTTTGCTTTGCTCGTAAGTAAAGCTTTTGCTTTATTTATGAAATTGTTTTTATATCAACTGATGAGTTTTCTCACTTCTACTCTTCCAATTCTCTCCCCCCATACCAATGTGGGGATGTGTGTGAGCAGCTGCATGGTGCTTAGCTGCTGGCTGGGGCAAAGTGTGCTGCTAGCTGCTGACTATGTTCTCCTGTAACAAGAGACAAAAAGAAAAATGTACTTTAGGAAATACCTGAATTAGAAGTTCTAATTTTTTTTTTTCTCCCTAATGCTGTTAAAATCCCATTAGTAATGCTTAACTGCTGTTTGAAAGTATTATTCCAGAATTTTCCTGTTCATATTGGTAATAATTCTGGCTCCTTTGAGAAAGAAAGGTGTGACAGGCAGTCACTGCAGAAAAGGAGACTGGAAAGCTGTGAGCTGAGGGTAGGAAATTCAGCTCCCAATTCTTTGTGTCTCATAGGCATAAACTCATGAGTCTGCAGCTCATGCAAGATTATTTTCACTGTCATCACTTTCTCAATTCCTGACATTTAAAATATTAATTTCACAAATACATATGAAGCTAAAGGACAATCATTTTAAGTATTGTATTTTAATGTAGGAAACAAATTTCTAATTTTCATGACTGTATTTTTTACAGTGCTTTGGAGTGATTTTGGCATGAAAGGTTTGATGGAAATGAAGAAGGCATGTTTAACTTCTGTTACTGTATTATAGTTAGAGTACACCTGACATCATTGAGATTGTGGGATGGGAAGCAAAATGCCTCGAAGATAAATTATGGACACAGTGCAATGACAAATGAGTTTATGAAAAGTGATTACTCTGCATGCTCAGTAATACTCAAGTAGTGCTCAAATACTATAACATTTTTAATATAGTGACATGGCTCTGTCTATTAGAGAGAGAGAGTTGGGACTGTTCAGGCTGGAGAAGAGGAGGCTCTGGGGAGACCTTATAGCAGTCTTCCAGTACTGCTTCAAGGGGGCCTACAAGAAGGATGAGGAGAGGCTGTTCAGTAGGGCCTGTTGTGACAAGACAAGGTTTTAAAATAGAGGGAGATTTAGATTAGATATTAGAAAAAAATTCTTTACTGTAAGAGTGGTGGAGCACTGGAACAGGTTGCCAGGGAGGTGGTGGATACCCCATCCCTGGAGATGTTCAAGGCCAGGTTGGATGAGGCCCTGAGCAACCTGATCTAGTTGGGGGTGTCCCTGCTTCTTGCAGGGGGGTTGGACTAGATGACCTCTGGAAGTCCCTTCCAACTCTAGCTATTTTATGATTAGCTCTTTGAAAATGTTGCTTCTTAGATGTAAATTCAAACAGGAAAAAATGTTTTTGGCTCAGTAGGAAGAAGCATTAATCTATATAGTGTTGTTAGAAAACAAAAATAAAAAGGTTTGCTAATAGCATATTATTCACAAAGCCCTGAGCTATTTTAAAGTGTTGGACTGCATAGTGGGCTCTATAATAGAAAGTCAACCCATCCTTAATCGCAGCATTCCATACATTATAATTTGCTCTGTGATCCTCTTCCCAGGCATTAAATCTGACAGTCTGTGGCAGTTGAGAGGTGCATTTATAATATATATAACTTTTATTTAACACTAAAACAGAAAATACTTTTCTCGTTACCAAAAGACAAGAATAAGTCTGGCCATGTGTTTGATCACCTCTGGCATGAAATATGGCAATATAACCAAAGGGAGTAATGCTCCCTGGTTATCTTTAATATCAGAATAAAGATGATGGTAACAAAAGCTGCAGGAAGAATTTGGTAGAAGTTATTTTACTATTGAAGATACAATTTGAAGAAATAACAAAAAAAAGTATCAATCTGTTCTTAATGATAGAGTTTGCTTTAGGTGCAAACAAAACAGAGATGTAAAAGAAAATATAAAGATAATTTGCAGATTTTTTCAGTTAGTGGGTGGAGTAGGAACACAGTTTTCTTCCGTCCCTTCAGTGGCAGTCAGGGGTACTGAGACAACCTGCAAAACCCACCTGTTAAATTCTTGTCTGAGAGGCTGGTGCCATCTTAGGAGTCTTGGGGTTTTTGACCACAGGGCAGTTTACCCAGCACCTGGCCTGATGGCTGCAGATGGGTCCCACCTGTCCTGAAGGGGAAAGCAGATCCCAGCCCAGAAGCTGGCAGGGCTCATTGAGAGGGCTTTAAACTAGGTAGGAANNNNGAGGGCAGTGCCCAACTGTGCAATTTTACTAATGCACACAGCATGGGCAACAAACAGGAGGAGCTGGAAGTCATTGTGTATCAGGCAAATTGTGACTTAGTTGCCATCACTGAACCATGGTGGGGCCACTCCCATGACTGCAGCAATGGATGGTTATAAACTTCAGAAGGGACAGGCAGCATAGGAGGGGTGGTAGTGTGGTCATCGATGTTAGGGAGTGTTTTGACATGACCCTAGAGAGTTTGGGTCTGGGAATGATAAGGTAGAGTCCCTATGGGTAAAGATCACGGGGGTGGCCAACAAGGTAGACATGCTGGTGGAGGTCTATTATAGACTGACGAACCAGGATGAAGATACAGATGAGGTATTCTACAAGCAACTGGCAGAAGTCGCACAATCAACTTCCTTGGCTCAATTTTTGTATCCATCCCATATGTTTATTCCCTTGGCTGCTCTGATCTTCTTGAGGCTGTGAGAGAGGAGATGACACTAATGACAGTGCTTTGTCTCTTCCATGAGATCACTTTGAATCTCACTTTAAAGCCTTCTGTTTGCCTATGGTCTTTCCTTATTGTTTCATAAAAATATACATACTTTGAGTATTACAAAATAGCAGGGAGTTAATCAAGACCATATTGTATTACAAAATAAAGTATAATGAGTGGACACATATAAAAATTACATTATGTCTTCAAAAACATCCACAATTTAGAGGACATCTACTTCCAGTACTGATACTGATGGAAGGGCATTGGCTGCTGATCCTCTGATATTGTAAATAGAACCATAGAATGTGCTAGGTTGGCAGGGGCCTTTAAAGGTCATCTAGTCTAACCCCCTGCAGTAAGCAGGGACACCTTAAACTAGATCAAGTTGCTCAGAACTTGATCTTGCTTGATCAAGATCAAGCTTGATCTTGAATGTCTCCAGGGATGGGGCCTCCACCACTGCTCTGGGAAACCTGGTCCAGTGTTTCAACACCCTCATAGGGAAGAACTTCTTCCTAATGTCTAATCTAAACCTACTCTGCTATAGTTTAAAATCATTGACCCTTGTCATGCTGCTACATGTCCTTACACATAGTCCCTCCCCAGCTTTCATGTAGACCCTTTCAGGTACTGGAAGGCTGCTATAAGGTCCCTCTGAGCCTTCTTTTTTCTCAAGGGTGAACAAGCTCAACTGTCTCAGCCTGTCTTCACAGGAGAGGTTCTCCAGCCTTTTGATCAGTTTTGTGTCCCTCCTCTAGACTTGCTTCTAAAGGTCCATATCCTTTTGCTGACGACTCCACAGCTGTGTACAGAACTCCAGGTGAGGTCTCAAAAGTGCAGAGTAGAGGGACAGAATCACCTCTCTTGATCTGCTGGTCACACTTCTTTTGATGCAACCCAGGATGTGATTGGCCTGTAAGTGCACATTTTTGGCTTATGCACAGCTTTTCATCCATCAGTATTCCCAAATCCTTTTCTGTAGGGCTGCTCTCCTTCACATCATCACCCAGTCTGTCTTGGTAACAAGGACTGTCTCAATAAATGTACAGGACTTTGTCCTTGTCCTTATTGAACTTCATGAGGTTTGCATGGGCTCATCTATCTTGATGGTCCAGGTCTCTCTGAATGACATCCCATCACTCTGGCATGTTGACTGCACCACTCAGCTTGCAAACTTGCTGAGGGTGTGCTCAATTCAACTGTCAATATCATTAATAAAGCTATTAAATAGCATTTGTCTGAGCACAGATTCCTGGGGATCACCACTTGTCAAGGCCTTCCATTTGGGCTTTGAGCCATTGAACACCACCTTCTGGATGTGACCATCCAGCCAATTCCTTATCCACTGAACAGTCCACCCATCAAATCCCTATCTCTTCAATTTAGAGAGAAGGATGCTGTGGGGGACCGTGTCTAAGGCCTTGCAGAAATCTAGATAGATGACATCCATACCTCTTCCATAGTCTACTGGGGCAGATACTTCATTGTAGAAAGTCATTAGATTGCTCAGGCAGGACTTGCCCCTAGTAAAGAATGCTGGTTGTCTCAAAGCACTTCTCTGTCCTCTATGCAGCTCAGCATAGATTCTAGGAGGATCTGTTCCATGATCTTACCAGACACAGAGGTGAGGCTGACAGGTCAGTAGTTCTGAGCGTCTTCCTTTCTATACTTTTTAAAGATGTGTGTAGTGTTTTCTCTCTTTCAGTCATTAGGGACTACACCTGGTCACCATGACTTTACAAACATCATGTAGAGTGACTTGGCAACTACATCAGCCAATTCCTTCAGGACTCTGGGATGTATCTCATCAGGCCCCATGGACTTGTTTATGCTCAGATAAGGTCACAAACCTTATCTTCACTTACAGTGAGAGGGACTCCGTCTCCCTGGTCCCTCTTTTGTGGGCCAGCAACTTGAGAGTGGTGAGAAGAGAGGTCGGCAGTGAAGACTGAGGCAAAATTATTGAGAACCTCAGCCTTTTCCTCATCTGTTGTTACCCGTTCACCATTGTTACCCATCAGGGAGTAACACTTTCTCTAACCTTCCTTTTCTCATCTACATACCTGTAGAAGCCCTTGTATTTCTTGGGTCCCTTGACAAGTTCAGCTCCAGCTGCACCTTGGCCTTCCTGATTTAATCGTTACACAACTGGACAACATCCTTGTACTTTACCCAGGATACCTGTCCCTGCTTCTGCTGCCTGTGCAGTTCCATCTTGCCTTTTAGTTTGACCAGCAGGTCTCAACTCAGACGTGTTGGTCTCTTGCCCTTCTTGCCCTATTTCTTACATCTGGGGTTTGTGAGCTTTATTGAAAGTGTCCTTAAAGATCTGCCAGCTCTGCCCCTAAAGTTCTGCCCCTTTTTCCTTGCGGGACATTTCCCAGAGGGTCATATTGACTGACTCCTTGAAGACCTGGAAGTCAGTTTACCTGAAATTTAGGTTCCTGACTACACTTCTCATTTAGTTCATCAGATTCGCTTTTCAGTTACTATAACACAATGTGCCTTATTTATGCAAGCATATTTGCAAAGTGAATGTAATTTATTACTTCCTTTGTTTTGATTTATTCTGGCAACAAAACAACATGCATTTAGTATTCTTCCTCTCATCTATGACTGCATCATTACCAGTAATAGCCCCAAGCTAAATTTGACCAACAGAAGAATGTTTTTCTAAGTACTCTTCTGTGGTAGAGAACAACTATTCTCCATTCCACTCCTCCCCAGACATCATCTCAATAATGTATCATCTTCGCTCATAAAGAGGCAATACGGGACATTTCATAAACAGCAGAACTACACCAGCAGTGAAAAATAGATTACAAAAATTGGATGTGTTTTAAATTATGCTGACTTCCTTTGCCCTGATTCTGAAAAAAATCCACCTTGAGCATAATTTTGTTGGAATGATAACCACCTTCTGTGATAACAAACTTTTGGGTTTGCTTGCTTAGATTGTTTATTTTTTCTTCTGTAGGATCTGCTGGAGTATATCACAGAGTCACAGAATTGTAGGGGTTGGAAGGGACCTCCAGAGGTCATAGATTCCACCACCCCTGCCAAAGCAGGTTCCCTAGAGCAGGTTGCATAGGTAGGCATCCAGACAGGTCTTGAATATTTCTAGAGAAGGAGACACCCCACATCCACTGGGCAGCCTGTTCCAATGCTCCATCACCCTCACTGCGAAGAAGTTCTTTCTCGCATTAGTGTAGAACCTCCTGTGGTTTAACTTGTGACCATTGCCCCTTGTCCTGTCCCCACAGGCCACTGAGAAGACATTGGCCATCTCCCTTTGGCTCCCACACTTCAGCTATTTATAAATATTGATCAGATCCCTTGTCAGTTTTCTCTTCTCCAGGCTGGACAGCCTTTCCTCATGGGAGAGATGCTCCAGGCCCTTCATCATCTTTAGCTATTTAGATCACATAACGGAATGTCAGTTTACATTTGTGTTTCAGGTCTCTGTATTATAAGGAGTTAATTACTGGGATTATAGCAATAAACTGTGAGAGTAAGATTGCTTTTTGCTTTCATTCACCTGAGAATTACATCAAGTATTGCACATGTGAAGATGACTTAAAGCTATCATAATGAATTATACTTCCATTTGTGAGAAAGAAAATTAAATTGGTAAGTCAGTAACTAATGGTCACCTCCCATTTTTAAAACATATACAGATTGTACCTGCTGTTTGCCAAATACAGCCCTTCAGAGCAGCAGTTTTTGCAGAGAAATCAATGGAAGCCTTTTATTTCAGAGCCACTGAGAAGTTCCAAGCTAATTTGTTTCCTCTAAAACAGCAAAGCAAAATGTTTGAGGAGACCACAAAAATGTGCTGAAGAATCTTCTCCACATAGAGAGTATTTTGAATGTGTCATCGTGGTTTTCTGTTCATAATTATTTTCATGTCCTGTTCTTACATAGTGTTAAATTTTTCTTATTTTTTTCCTCTGCCCTGTTTTTCACCCTTATGTTTCTGCACATGGTGTTTTTAATAGCAGTCAGTCAGTCTGATTTGGTTCTACAGTGTAACTGCACTTTGCTGTTTATTGCTCTGTAGTACTTCCATATTTCAGACTTAATTTGTTCAACATTTGTGCTTTTATAAATTCTGTAGATTTCCTGTCATCAGACAAAAACCCACACCTTATCACCAGAGGCAGTAAATATTCTAAACTTCATAGATATCTGACATATTTTTAAGACATTTAAAAATTGTAGCAAATATTTCCATAATTAATTGCCTGGACAAAGGCATTTTTCCCCCAAAGAATATAGACAAATAAAGCAAGTGTAGACAGCTTTCTGAAGTTAAGGCTTTAGAAGTTTGGTTTGGCTTGGTTGTTTGTTTTTGGTTTTTTTTTGTCAAAACCCTGATTGATTAATCTGAAGTTTTCCAAAAAGCTAATTTTCAGCATATCATGTTGCTCAGGAATGCAAGTGTGTCAGTAGTGATTTTGAAATGCAATATAAAGTATAACACTAAAATAAGTGCATTACCACCATGTTATATTGGGACTGAAGAATATTGTTTGGGGAAAATAGACAATTCAAGTATAAAGTTCTTTAATGATGGGTGTACTTGTATTTTTTTTTATTTTCTTGTTCAGTATTTCCATGTGTGATAGTGTTACAAAAAGTTAGACAATGCTGATAGAACTAGAACCTTCATAACTAGAACCTAGAACTTCATAACTAGAACCTAGTTCTGAAGTTGGACATCGTTATGAATTTGGACATCATTATGAAAATTATGATAAAAAGGGGATGCAAATGTTGGTTCTAAGATTACTATGTATTACATCTGTGAAAAAGACAACAGTTAGTCTGTCATTGATCACATAAAGCATTCCCTACAGCAATAGGGAATAATTACTATACAAATATAAGCCACTTCCAAGCTGTAACCTAGGTCATTCTAAGCAAGACTGACCTCTGGTCTCCCATATTTAAGGAAAATTAAACTGGAGAAAATTCAGAGTTTTCTAGCCATTAAGAAAATTAAGTTTCATGGCAGCTTTCTAGTAGTATAAATAGTAGGGAGCACCCTGTCTCTTTTGAAAGTGGAGCTCAGTAAATGTATGAGAGAATATGTTTTAATACTGAATTTGAAATCATAATTTAGAAAGGCATCACTATTTCCTCAATGTGTGGACTGTGGTTGTCATCTCTATAAAGCTGTCATTATTCTGTAGATACCTCTGAAATGAACCCTACCATTTTCAGTGCTGAAGCTTTATTTGTCTTAAACAGGCACTGATGTAAATCAATATAGAGTGATGTAAATTGGTAGAACTGACCAGGAATCAATGCACTTAAGTGTCTCTGAGACTTCTACAAGTACAAAAGAAATCTCTTTGGAATAATACATCTGAACCGGGCAGAAAGAGGTTTCAAAGTTTTTATATGACAAATTTAAATAACTAACCAATTTTTCCTTGAATTTCTTTGTAACAACTTTAAAAGATTCTGCTTTTGTGGTGCATGCCAATGGGAGAAGCATTCCACAAGCCCCAGGTACTCCATTAGTCTGTCAAAATGGCACTATCCTCTTTTATTGCTAATTACTCTTTTTTGTTACAAGGTAGTGAAGACACCTTGCATGTGGTTTTTAAGTGATTTACTCTTCCTTGTAATTAGATAGTATGATTAAAATATACTTTATATAGTGTCACTGTTTCTTTTAAAGAATGGCATTTATGTTGAGGGGACAAGCAGCTCATAAAATAATGACGACCTTCTTTGATAGTATCATCCATTTAGTGAATTCCTATGGTATCAAAAGGCCAATAATTTTTCTTTGTTCAGAAGTCACATTGTAAAACGAAATCTACTTTTAAATAGTAGTATGTAATTTATTTAAGAACTTATAAAAATGCACACAAGACACAGATATCATTCTCGTAAAAACCACAGCTCGCTAAAGAAACTCAGGAAAACTTCTTGGCATTCTCAGACAGTTTACATGGATACCTGTTTTCCAATGAATGACTCATTTTCTGGTTTTGAAACTAAATCACCAATGCTGGAGAAGAATGAAGGTATTTTTATTATTATATTTTTCATCATACTGCATGTGCTGTATTCAAGACATTTAATTTCTCAATTTCCCTTTCCTTTGTGCAGTAAGGAACTATGCTTAATTTCAGACGAGGTATTAATTTTATCATGCTGCTACAGAAATCCCATTAAAGGCATTTGTACCTGTCTTTTAGACTAACATTCTCAGGCACTGATAAACTCTGATTCACTTATGCTGTAATGCAGACAACCTGCAAAGTTTTAGTTGGTGTGACATTTCTTGACACACGTACTAGCAGAGCAGGATCTGTCCCTGCAGTAGAAGGGGTATGCCAGTTACCAAGCGAGGGGAGTTCTGCCAGTTATGTAGACCACAAAGAAAGTTGTATGAGTATCTAAAGAGAAATCTGATTCTGGTTTGTTGGTCTGTTCCTGTATCTGTCAATAATTTCTTAGAAGGCCTTGAGTGTGTCCCCCAAGGTGAAACCTATAATACTTGTGAAAGTTTCTTTTTAAGGTCCTAAACATGCTACTCTGAGGGGAATTAAATTTTCTTTTACTGAAAAAAACTAGATGGGAACAAGAAACATGGTTTTTTCTGTTGCTTTGTTGATGAATCACATGGTCCTCAGCAAGTTTGACTCCTTGACAAATATGGTGCTCCAAGACTGTAGTCCTGCAGGTCTTGTGGGCTGCTACAGGCTCAAGTCTTCATGTTCTTACCACTTCTCCCTATCTGCAGGCCATACCTTCCAGAGGGCTCTAGAAAAGGCTGTGCAGCCCACAAAGCAGTTGTTTTTAGCCTGCACCAGTGAAGAGCTATAGTGCTAGCACAAGGTAGTACAAGTTATGAGGCCTGATGTGTGAGCAATGTTTATCTGCACAATTCATAGATATAAGTCTCTACTGCTGGGAAATTCTCACAACAACAATATGAAGATACTGAGTTGAAGCTGGGTTTCATCACATAAACTCATAAATACAAAGAGTGGGAAATTCAAGGTTGTATTGTGTCTGCAAAGACAAGAACTCAACTGGCAATTCTGTCATAGGTTATCAGTACTGGGACAAGTGCTGTTCAATATCTTTGTTGGTGATGTTGACAGGAGGATAGAGTGCACCCTCAGCAAGTTTGCCAATGATGCCAAACTGTATGTTGAGGTTGACATGCTAGAGGGAAGTGATGCCATCCAGAGGGACCTTGACAGGATGGGGAGGTGGACCCATGAGAAACATGAAGTTTAACAAGGCTGAGTTAAATTACTTTATATTTTAAAACTCTTAAGATTTTTGAGATAAAATGGTTTCTCAAAATGCAAATATGTGTGGACAGAAATAATTGAAAACTACCTTTCTGAAGTGCTGAAGATGACACCTTAAAAATTATTCTGGAAGGAACAAGAGAAGGATATTAATTTGGAGACAGGAAGTACTTGGAAGAGTAATAAATATTCTGTTTCACTAGTAGAATTCTGTATTCTGTATAAAACCCAAGTAGTTCACCTAATTAGAATACAAAAGATGTTTAGATAAAAGGACAAACACTCATGAAGAGATAAAGAGATCACAACACAAGTCAGTGGTGTCAGGAAAGAGGTTTGTTGTATCCTCCTCTTAATAAAAGAAACAAAAGCTTAAAACTACCTACTTTTCTTTTACAGTTCTCCAAGAATTGCACGTTGTTACTGAGCAATAGGACAAAGCTCCAATATGTCTGCCACATTGAAGTCTTGTTTGGATTCCTTGATAGATGTTTGACTGAAGAATAGTTTTTGACTCCAGAAATAAACTAGATGAAACTGAGGTAGATGGTTTGAGTTGGTGTAAACTTTCAGTGCCAAACCAAAATTGCCTTGCTCTTCTAATTCATTGATGCTATCAGCCCGGTGTCTGTCCTAGCACAGGTTTTCATTCAGTCAGTGAACCCTACCAGCTGGTGCTCATTTTGCCAGGTGCTTCTCTGTGTGCCTGTGAAAGCACTTCTACCAGGACAAAGAAAATGTTACAGAGGTGGGGACAATGAGAAAGTAAGACTGGGGGTTTTTTTTGGCAGCCTTGCTGAGTTATTTGTTCAGGGTATACATAAGGTTATAATGGGCATTTCCAAACAGGCACTCAACCATAATAAATAAGCCAGAGATGAGAACATTACAGTTGCCCAGGATGTAAAGTGTTGCTTTATACAGTAACAAAAAGACACATAGAATCATAGAATCATCCAATAGCTAGAGTAGGAAGGGACTCCCAGAGGTCACCTAGTCCAACCCCCCTGCAAGAAGCGGGGACACCCCAAACTAGATCACGTTGCTCAGGGCCTCATCCAACCTGGCCTTGAACATCTCCAGGGATGGGGCATCCACCACCTCTTTGGGCAACCTGTTCCAGTGCTCCACCACTCTTATACAGTAAAGAAGTTTTTTTCTAATATCCAATCTAAATCTACCCCCTTCTATTTTGAAACCATTACCCCTTGTCCTGTCACAACAGGCCCTACTGAACAGCATCTCCCCGTCTTTCTTGTAGGTCCCCTTTAAGCGGTACTGGCAGACCAGGTCTCCCCAGAGCCTCCTCTTCTCCAGGCTGAACAGCCCCAACTCTCTCAGCCTGTCCTCGTAGGAAAGGTGCTCCAGCCCCTTTATCATCTTTGTGGCCCTCTCCAACTGGTCCATGTCCTTCTTGTGTTGGTGGTTCCAGAATTGGACACAGTACTCCAGATGAGGTCTCACGAGGGCAGAGTAGAGGTGGAGAATCACCTCCCT
>VXBZ01003980.1:0-32909 GCA_013399135.1 Heliornis fulica
GGTACCTGCCTCCCCCGCGCCCTTACCGCCGCTGCCCAGGTGCCAGCCCGGGGGCTCCATGGCGGCCCCGAAGCCGCTCGTATCTGCTCGGGGGAAGGAGCCAGCGTCCCCACTCAGTGCTGCCGTTTCCGGGCGTTACGGACCCGGCGAAGCCGTGGGGCGGCGGCTGCCAGAGAGCCGGGGCGGGGGCGAGACTCCCCGCTGGGGCCGCCTTCCTCGGGCGCCTCGCCCGCAGGGGGGCGCCAGGAGCCGCCCTCCGCGCTGAGGCGGGTCTGGCGGCCGGGGCCGCGCTCTCCCCTGAGGCGAGGAGCTGAGGCGGGGGGCGGCCCTTTCCCGGCGGCACCGAGCCCCGCGGCGAGGCGTGTGAGGGAGGTTGTGAGGCGCGCTGAGCCCGCTCCCCGCGGCACCAGCAACCCTGTCTCTAGTCCCGGCCCCACTGCTCTGTATTCGGGGCTGTTGCTACGAATGCTGTGAGGAAGCACAGCCGGTTGTAAGCACTTCTAGGGGACCCCTCGGGGTTAGTGAGGCGAGGCTCAAGCACCCCCCATGGTGCTGAGGCTGCTGGGCGTCTCTCATAGGCAGTTGGCTTACAAACAGGCTTTGTTTCCATGTCTTGTGTGTTTGTTAAACATCTGTGCTGGTTCTGGGCGCTGTAAAAGATTCTTAGTGACTCTCATATTCGGTTAACTCCCATTAGGTCGCAGGCCCAAGCTCTCTAGCTTGTTCTGAGGGCCAGAGTGTGACCCTGGATGTGGTGGAACAACACAGCTGGACCCCAGAGCATGGAAACTGAAGCAAACAAAGGCTGTAGATGCTTGGATCTCTCCCTCTGAAGGTGGGTGGGTTTTGTGTGAAGTTGTAGTGAACATGCCTGAGAGACTCATTTCTTGGAACTATTCTGGGAATTAGTGTACAAAAATAACAGCATATATGTCACAAAGAAAAATAAACCTCCAGAAAACCACTTCTAACATTTCTTGGTGCAGTCTACTGGCAAATAAATTGATAACCATTTATTTTCTGAACATTCCTTCTTACAGTGCTTCTAAAATGTGTCATCACTAGGTTTCAGGATGCTGAATCAGACAAACGTGTTTTAACTTTTGCCACCTGTGTCATCAGCTTCAGTATGTGACTTTCAGGTTGCTTTATTGGCACTAAGATGTAGATAATTGGTTTTCATAATAAAACTGTAAAATTTTACTGATCAATTGAAAGTTCTCAGAGTAATTTAGAGGCACTTGTTTATGATCAGGCTGTTGATGTATTACTGGCAGAAAAGAGATATATCTTGAGGGGAATTGTTGTGAAAGACAGAGATATGTAACTAAAGCACATGAGCTTCCTTATTGCACTGAACTTTAAAAAAAAAAGCACCACCACTTTGTAGCTGTTCTTGCCTTCATGTTGGTAGATTGTTCTAGAACATAACTGATAAGTGGTTTAGCTATTTCCCTGTAAGAATAATCTATAACTTGCCCTCATCCTTCAATAAGTCACTTGGGAGCGTAGAACAAGAGGGCAGGAATTCAAAGCTATTCCTTTTTCCCCCTTCTTTTCACAAATCCCTGGGATGCCCTTTCCCAGGTGGGCGTTTTTGTGCAGCAGAGGCTGTTGCTGTGCGACATTGCTGCCCCCCTGAGAACCTGGGCTGCTCTTCAGCTTGAGAGCACACAGGATCAGTTTGTTTCTACCAGAGCTGGACACCTACCTCAGTGACACCCATTTACACGGGGGATTTTGGTTGCTTGGTTGAGCGTCACATTTCATGGGCTCTGTTTTAAAAACTTCTAGTTGATCATTCCTGAAAATTGAGGAGATGGAAATTGAACCCCCTTGGCAGCATTCCCAAAAAATCTCTCAGTATTGTTCAGCATTCATGCTGAGCATGTGATTCATATGCCAGACAAAAGTGTGTGTTGCACCACCAGAGCCAAAGTATACACTTTTATTGGTGCCTTGAAGGCAACCGAGCGTGGGCCCTCTTTGTGTTTGGCTGTGAGTATAGGGCAGTTCTGCCTAAACTAGGGTTATTTACTGCTGGGGGGGGTCAGTTTTGCTTTTTATTTATGTTCCTTGTCTTGCCACTAAGAATACAAAGAAGAAAGGTGCGTAATACTTGTTGATTAATCAGTCTTTCTGAAACTCCATGTACTAGAGAAGTACGGAGTTAATGACCCCTTGAGAACAAATAAAGATTGGAGGAATTGAAACAAGACTAACTTCCCCAGAAATTCTGTGAAAGCATTCTCTATTATCTCTCTTTTTCTCTGTCAGTTGAAAGAACTTTTTAGACACTTGGAAATGTTTCAATGAAGTTTATGAATTGCAGCAGTCCCAGGTAGGAAGACAGGCATGTTGAGGAGAGGAGAAGGTTCTGCAGATCCTGATGGAGCCTGACAGTCACACACAGAGAGTGTGACAGGTTCCTCCGAGTGTTGTTTCTCCAGAGTACCTTTTTCACAAAAGCAGCAGTTTTCAATCTCTGCTGAGCCATATACTATCCATGATGCTGGATATAAATCTATCACCCCTAGTAACACCATGTGTTGCCAGGACTTTTTATTTCATGTGGCTCTTCTCCATATTGCCATGGCTCAGAAGTGCTTCTAAACATTCAGGGCCTGAGTTTTAATGTTTTTTTGAGGGGATTCTTGTGTTTGACCCCCTGCTTTTCCTGTGGTCTGTGGAGCTTGCAAGGCAACTCCTGAATCAGTACAAGAGATCTGCAGACAAGCTCTTGGCAGTCACTCCAGGAATGTCGCTTTGGGCAAAATGTAATCTTAAAATAGCATTAGAAATTTCACTTAGATCCATGCTGAATGCATCTGGTACAGGACAGGCATGTTTTACCCAGCTCAGGAGTTGGAAAAGCACTAGCCACTTGGTAAACTGGTCCTCAGCTATTAAAAGAGCACAGCTTTTGACCACGGAGTGAATGGATTTGTTACCAATTCCCTGCTCTCTAGTGAGGGTGACTGTAACCCAAAGGTTGATGGGGTATCTTTGTTTGTTTGTCTCTAATCTTGGTTACTAGAGAAGTTACTTAGGAACAGTTGTTGGCATGTGTGGGTTTTTTTTCTGGGGGAGGTAAAATATGTTTAAATGGTGTAACAAGCTGTATTAACACAAAAGTGTCCAAGACTCTGTAATTCCATACTGGGCAGAGGGCAGGTCTGGGACAGCAGAACCAGTCGGTCCTCGCCCCATTTCCCACTTTACCCACACCAGGCCTGGTGGTGGCCGTTAGGCTCTGCCTCTGTTTTAAGGGTGAGTCTTTGGAAGATGGCATTAACCTTCAGGAATGGTGCTGGGCACCAGTGTGGGTGTGCTGGGGTAACCTCGAGTCTGGCTGGCAGCATCCAGGGGGAGGGAAGGCAGTACAGGCATCCCAGGGAAGACATTCCTGTGCGAAGGCACCACCCAGCACTTCATGACTTGTCTGTCTTGTGCCTGAGCTGGTGCTCAGCTGCAGCTCTGTCCAGTCCGTAGTTGTGTCTGCTTGCAGGGAAGATGTTCTGTGGAGATGAGGAAGGCAAGACAATTATCTGTGTCACACTAAAGGAGAAGCTCCTCTTGGCCTGTACAGATTGCAGGAAGATAAGGCTGGAATTAAAATCCCCATCTAGGAGCTGCTAATTACTACCTGTATTTGCATGGACTAATGTTGTCACCCCCTTCCTTTCTTCCTTTCATACAAATCAAAATCAGAATGATTTTTTGATGGTAAAGATTTTGATGAAAAGCATCAGAACCGATCCCTTCTTTCATACAAATCAAAATATGTGAGGCCAGGATCGTTCTTTATCTGTGCTCTACAAATGATTAATCCAGGGATAAAGGTACACACCATGTGTCTGGAAGCAGTTTCTCTCTTGCCTGCTGTGCTCTTGCTGCAGCCCAGGCCAGAAGCAACGAGTGTTCAAATTCACGGAGGGCAGGAGACCGAGTGTCCCGGAGATCAAACAGAACGGGTGACACCAACGGACTTTTCCCGTCGTTTCCTTTTCTCCCTCAGAGCTTCCAGGGCAGGACCTGAGAACCCCCTTCCCGGGGCTGCGGTGCCGTGCGCAGCCCGTTCGGGGGCGGCCACAGCGGGCACCCCGCGGCATCGGGGCCGGAGGCGGGACCGGGACACCGGGAGGAGCCGCCACCGAGGCGGGGTGCCGGTGCCGGGGTGCACGCCGAGGCACCGGGCGAGCCGGAGCCGGGCAGCCCTCTCCCGGCGGGCAGGCAGGTAAGGGACTGGCCGTCTCCGGGGCTTGGGGCTGCGCCGGAGCCCCTCGCCGCTGCGGCTCCGCAGTCGGAGCTCCGGGAGCCCGATCCGGAGCCGCCGGGGGTCGGAGCGCGCTGCGGTCCGAGCAGGGTCTGCACCAGCGCCCCGACGGCGGGGCTGGAAGGTGGTTTCTCCGTGCACCTGGTCCGGAGGAGTCGGCGAACGACTGGACTTTGCTAATGCTCGCCGTTAACTTAGGGCGGTCCGACTGCTGGGGCTGGACGGCATGTGTGCTTCGGGGACGTGAACAGCCTCCCCGAGCGGTGTCCTGGCCTTGTATCAGCCCTGCTTTATTGCCCTGGGTGTCCTACGAGCTTCCGCTGCCTTCTGCTGCGAGGGTTGGTGTCACGGGGACTCACAGCCGTGAGACGTGTTCAGGCATCCTGGAGGTGTTGCACCGGTCTCACTGGGATCACCAGCTCGCAGTGGAAGCGCTGCTTTAGCTTCGGTCTAGCGTGTGTGTTGGAGTCTGGTAGCTGATGAATGGATGTGGCACTGTTTTCCCAGATAGCAGGTGTGAGTTTTGTATGTTCCGATGGGTAACGGGAAGCCAGCAATGCTTTTGTATTCAGAAGGTAGGGGCAGTCTTGTATTCCTGGTCTTTGTGGTCAGTCATTCTGTGACTCCCTCAAAACACACAGACGTGCTCTTTAAATGCTCTTTTTTTTTTCTTCCGTGTCTTTCTTTATACTCCAGCCTACAAAGGTTGAAACATGTCTGTGAAGAAGATTCAATATACATCTAAACCCCAAATCTTTACACCTGAGTTTTTATTGCAAAGTCTTTGTCCCTCTGTAACGCTCAGTTAAGCAAATCTGCAGACAGAACTCTGAGAGCTGGGCTAACTTCTGCTTCCTCTGACCTAATCCTACTACAGTCTCCTCTGCCAGCCCTGGGAGCAAGAGCAGTCTGATCTTGCTCTGGGTGAAAGCAGCCAGTCAGTAGGCTCTGGAGCCACGGTGGCGGTATGATGGCGTGGGTGCCATGTCTGTCCCTGTGAGACAGCCCTGGCACGGCATAACGACAGCAGCGGGATGCCAGTGCTAAGCACTGTAGTTGAACTGGCACCTGTTCCTGGGCTGGTATATCAAAACACTTAAATGGAAACATTTAAGTATGTTTCTTTGGGGTTTTATTTGTTGGTAGTTCCCTCCCATACCCCGAGTTCAGCTTTTAGGGAGAACTCTTGTCATGAGAGTGGTAAAGTGGTATGGTGATGTGGTGTGGCTGTATGGGCTGACATAGGAGGAACTAGCATGTTACAGTGGTGTTCCCTTTCACATATTTGTGTGAAGGCTCTTAATTGTGACTTGTGTGGTACATAGCTTCTGTATGTTCATTGCAGAATAAACCCCTGACATGCTAACATGTTACACTACATTTTAATGCCTATCTGTATTTAGTCTAGAAAGAAAGTACTGAGTTACATGAAATTATTTGTCTAACAATTTGGAAAACATGTATAAGGATTTTGAAGTTAGGAGAAACCCATGATAGAAGTAGTTTTCTGCTGAGTGGTTCTCCCCAGCCATTTCGTGGCTTGATGGTTATTTGCCAGAATATTGTGGAAAGCTTTTGTTTTCCCTTAGGGTTATCTGAAATGCTGTTTGTGCAAATAGTAATGAGATGACAGTATACTAGCAGGAAGTTAAGCTAGAAATTACAAACAGAGCAATACCCCCCTTTTTTTTTTCTTAGTTCAACAACATGTATCTTTCAAACCCAGTTTTCATAAGCTTTTCTAGTTGAACTTGTGAATGAGACTCCTGTAATGGATACAGCTCATTAAAGTGTAATTTGAAGGTTGCATTCAAACCAGACAGGTATCCATTGCAAGTACAGAATCAACAAAACTTTCTTTTAAGCAAAATGTTCATCCTGTTTCTAGAGAACTGCGCCCCAGGCCTGCCCCAGACCTGTGCTGGTAGACTGCCTCGCCACCGAGAGCAGAACCCCAATTCCAAGCAGGTACTTACAAACAGCTTCCCCTTTTTTCTTTTTTTTATGACCAGCCATTTCCTTCCAATAGAGGTAGCTGGTTATGGTGGTTAATGGACTTAAAAAACTTGTTTTGCAAAGCAACATCTATTTAGTCCTGCTGTATGTTAGTCTGCAGTTTGGAAATTCAGTCACAAGACTGACTTGCACTGGTATGAAGTGATTCTTGCTTTAGCCTATTTCCTCCCCCTCCAGTAATAAGACTGTGAGCTAGGTAATTTTTTTCAAGTGATAAAGAAATAATATGGGGTCCTGTTCACAGATTTTTATTCTTGTCAGTCTTTCCTCTCTCTGCCAGGTGTACTAATGTTACTCTTTGGTTCCATACTTCTTATTTTGGTCGTTGTATATCCCTGATTGTTCTTTCCCCAATGGAGTAAGTTTGCAACTTGTGGTCAGAATTAAGAAAATAAAAGCAACAAGGCAGCAAATGAACAGAGACTTGCTGTCAGAGGGGTGCCTGGGGAAAGGATTAGATAATGCAGAATCACTGTGATACGTACTTCAGTCCATAAGAATTGTGATCCCGTGGGGCCTTTTGGGTCGAGAAGCAGGGAGTTGGTAGATGAGGGAGAGCACTGTGAATTTCACATAAATGATGAAGTACTTGAACTTGCATCCACTGCCTTGAAGCAGAAACTCTGCAGCGTGTGACCTGTGTGTCGATGACATTTTACTGGGCATTAAGATGTTACTATGTGTTGTAATGCTTTTAGGACTGCTGGTGAGCATGGTTATAACCGAGGTATCTAAGCTCAGGTGAAGTAGAACACTGCTCCAGAAGCTGCAGACACAGGCTAGCTGGCAGTCCTTCTCCCTTATCTAAGCAGCCACAGGTGATGGAAGGGATTTAACTTGCAAACACAGTGAACAGGATGAAAATATGTAGCCTTACTATATCTGGGAGGGGTGGAAATTACCAGAGGAGTGTTAAATGGAAAGGACAAGGCAAACAAGTGAGTAGGTGCAAAGAATGGCTAAAGAGCAGATAAGGAGCAGAGCTCATGATGCTGAAGCAGCAGCTGGAGGCAGGGGGAGCAGCCAGCTGAGGGCAGAGAGAGCCTGGCACTGGGATGTGCCCCATGTCAGACAGGTGCTATTTTGCCTGTTTCTGCCAACCTGACTGGCTGCTGTCTGCTCCCACCAGGATGGACTGGGGAGACAGGGAAGGTGGGTCCTGAGTTCTGGTAGGTGACAGTGCACTACAGGACTAGGAAATACCTTCCTTTGGGACCTCCAGACCTGACAAGCTGTCAGAGAGACAGCAGTGCTGTGACTGTAACGGGGGTGCTGTCACCCTGTCCCTCCCCGCTTCGGTTGTCTGTCCTTCACTGGTGCAGTAGCAAGCAGAGGTGTCTCTAGTGCCACCACATGGGTTGGGTTTTTTTTCTCTGGGAAGATCTTTTATAGCAGAAGCACAGTTTATGTTGCTGAAATTGATTGAAGGTCTGGAATAATAAAGTTGACGTTGGCTTCTGTGATAGGCCCTGCTGGCATCAGTAGGACCACGGTGGAAGGCTGGTACGAGGTGGTGGTTGTCAGTGCAGACCGCACGCGTAGAGGTCAGGAACTTGAACTTCCCTGTATGATTCATGCTTGTTTCATTGCTAATAAGTCAACTAAAGATGAGGTTTTCTTGTGTGTACTGTTTGTGATCTCAATTCACAGGCTCTTTACATTTTCTGAGAGGCTTTCCTGGTTTGTGGCAGCGGTGTTGGAACTCTTGGGACTGGGGTAGTGGAGGAGTAGTGGTCAGTGCTGGAACCTAGTTGTTGATGCATCATGTAGTCTACTTTTCACTCTGGTCAGTCTTTCAAACTCACTTTTGGCTTCAGAAATCAATCTCATTTTTTCCAGTATGAATCTGGGTAGAACATGTTGTACAGGACAGGGATTTATGAATAAAGTAACTTTTGTAACAGTGAAGCCCTGTCCAGTCATACCCTACAGAACTAAAAGATCTTTATGGAAATAGTACACATTTAACCTTCTGAATCAGCTCTGAGTTCTGTTACCTTCTTTCAGAACTATGAAGTTAACTATGAAGAAGCTCTGGAACTTTTTGTTTCCATTCCTCTTCGAGATTTGTGCAGGTAGAATTTACTCTATGTAATCCCTTTCACTGACAGATTACAAGTAAAGGATTTGAAGGTCTAAGTGGCTTTCCTGAAATGTGATACCAGGAGAAAGTGCTGGTTTAGCAAGACCTCTGTGTTTGATTTCTATGTTAAATGAGGGTTAGTGTCTATAGCAGAGCATTACCTGTACAGGAATGGGTGAAGCTAACCTGGAATATTTTGTCAAGGCTGTTGGTCTGTGACATGAAGGCAGTTATTTTTCTGGGAAATGATCCAGAAGTCCGAGTCTGCACTGCTTGGAGTTTCCTCTTCCATGTCATTACAGTGTGTGTTGAATAATTTAGGGGGAAAACACCTACTCCCCACCTATCCTGTAACTTATTTACATATTGATGATTATTAAACCTATTGATCTTAAAGCCAAGTGTCCTTAAAGGGAGGAACACAAGCAGATAATGATGGCTTCTTTGAGTGTCTTAGCAAGCCTTTGTGGATATGCCCAGAGGTCTTTACAATGCCTGAGAGAAAGAAGTGATGGGTTTAGTTTTGTCAGGCTGATCTTTGCCTTCTGGCTGGTTGATAGAGCTGGTTGATGCTTCCTACCAGCTGGCTTCTGGGGAATGCTCATTCCACACAATCTGTAGGTGTTGCCATAAAAACACCCATTCTCTCCTCTGTGAATGAAGACCAGGCAAGTTGATGAGATGTTTGGATGGTGCTCAGCTTTCAGCTGCTGCACGTTTCCCAGCTTTCTGGATGGCTGAGTTGGAGTGAGTTGGGTTCCTAGGAAACCAGTTAAAAAATAAAATAAAATTAAGTTATTTTGTACACTCCTCAAATGGAATTACCTGAGAATTTTCTTCCCTTGAGAAGGTAATTTTTTCCACTTTAGCTTTTCAGTACAGTTAGAAGTGTAAAAAAGGAGTGAGGGTGGAGGGGGGCAAGATATTGTTATCCAAGCAACTCTTTGCAGAAGACCATGATTTTATCAAGAATCATTTCTGTGCTTTTGAATGCAGTACAAGGACAGAATGTACTAATTCCTGAACACTTTGTGTAAAACTTGATATATTCTAAGCTAGGTCTCAGAAGGTCAACAGGAATTTTGTGGTTCCTATCAAAGAAAACTTACTGCTCTGAATATTCAAACTTCCTATGAGTTTAGTGTAAGAGCCTTGGATCCCCAGGGTGTTTATCAATTTTCTTTGGAGATAAGAGGAAGAAGCTCTGCTATTTACTTTTTCCAAATACATGAGAGTCTCACTCTGTTTCTGAGGTTGTGAAATTGTTGCCTGAAAGTTTCACCTAGGGCAGACTGCGCTGTGGTCTGTTGGTAGTAATCACATTCCAGTGTTTACAGACGGGACGGGTGACGCACTGTGTATTCAAATTGCCTGGTCTGGTTTTTGTACTGGTGTTTGCAGGAGATGTGAAATGTTTGCAGGGCCTCCCTGAATGCTTCTTATGCTGTTAGCCAAAGTGTAGACAATGTTCTGGTGACAGGGTAGGACTTAGTTTAATCAACCAATTAATTCTCGTTTATATTCAGGTGTCTTTGTGAGTCAGCGTGGAGAACCTGGGCAGTGTTTTACAACTGTGTCACACAGCAAGGTTTTAGACTGTCTTCTAAAATCTTTAGGTGTGTAAATGATACAAGAGTAATTTAAGAGCTTCTTTTGAGAGGATTTTGTCAACCCTTCAGAAACTAGAAACAACATTTATCCACGTTGAAGCTACTTGGCTTCATGTAATACTTGCTTTTCTGCAGAAGAAAGAGCAAATAAACCCCACTGCAGACAGAAAAGGTGTTTGAGACTGGGTAAATGAGATTCAGCTCTGCTGTTGTAGGAGTGGGGCTGAGATAAAAGCAGACTCTGATGGGTTTTGCCATATGTGTTCTTTATTGTTTATCTTTTTCCTTCCCTGTTCTTGAATAGCTTGCCTGCTGATCAGACTTGGCAAGGTGCCTCTTAGAACAAACACTAAAATTCACTTCCTTTTAGTTCTGAGTGTGACTTCTGAAGTGCCTGTTTAACTTGGAGACTGGTCTGCTAATACAAGAGTCCTTTTTGCTGAGTGACCTGGGCTTAATCTGACCAAGTCTGGTTTGCTTAAGGCTGAAGTGGAGCACCCTCTGAGGAGAAATGCTAAACCCAAACCTGTCTATGGGACAGGGACATTATGTCATAGAGTCACAGACTGGTTTGGGTTGGAGGGACATCAAAGCCCATCTAGTTCTATGCCCCCTGGTGTGGTCAGGGACATCTTTCACTAGCCCAGGTTGCCCAAAGCCCCATCCATCCTCGGACACTTGTAGGGAGGGTGTTTTCTTAATGTTTTGATGAGTTGTAAAACTTGGTGGTGTTGTCAGTGCTGGGAGGCCTTCGTGTGGCACTCCAGTTCCTTAGTTTTGTAGAAAACTTACTATAGAGAAACACTGCTTCCCACTTTACCTGCAACTTCTGGTGGACCATAATTTCCTGGTGGCACATAGCACTGGTTAGACTCACTTCCCATTTGTATTGTTTCATGGGTTTTGTTACAGGGTGGGAAAGATCTTATAAGATGCCAAAATGAAGTTCATTTCTTCTCATTTTGTGTGTGTGTGTGCACCTATTTTGTGATTAGGTCTCTAATCAGTCCTCCCATGAACATATTGATGAACCAATAGAGACCAAAATAAGGAAGATTTCATCCCACAAACCGAGGACTTGTCATGTCTTATCATTACAATGAAGCCTTCGAAAATCCAGACTACCACTTCTCAGAGACACTGGAAATTGATAGAGGGTCAGTTTATGTTTTGTTGTGACTGTGCCATAAGAAATTAAATTATCTATTTTTATGCAGGAGAAACTTTTTCTCCAGAGTATTGATTTGTTAAATTCTTTTAATCCCTCCTTCCTGCTTGCATTCTCAGACACTTCTTTTTAAAGCTGTTAACAGGAAGGTGGCATTCAAGAGAAATGTCATGTTTCCTTTCCACATTAGATGAATTTATCATTTAAATGAATTTTAGGGTTTATGGCATAATGTTATGGATATTTTTTAGTTTCAGTAGTTTTCACAATGTGCTATAACCTTGCCTGGAAAACGAGGACATTCAGTTATTCCTGTTTAGGTAGACTCTGAGCTAACTTCAGGTCATTAAAGTTTTAGTCTTTCCAATCCAGTTGATGACCAAATCACAATTAGGATGTTGGATTTGAAATACAATATACCTTTCAGTATCAGTTTGGTTTATCATGTACATCAATTTGATAGTAACAATTAACAATTTATCAATATTTATTGTGAGTTTTTTGTGGCACTCAGAGTTTTTATTTGTCTTGCTCATACAGGAGGAATTCTCAAAACAATCTGTTCTCTCACCAAAGGCCTTATGGTGCTTCACAGCACGATTCCTACACAGAGCACAGTGGAAGAGGACAGAATTACTCTCTGGACATACCAATGGCCTCCATGAGACATAGCTCTGAATACAGTGAAGCTTTTCCAAGAGCTCATGACCTAAGCAGAAGTCCATATGGAAATTCCATGGGTATGTAATTTCTTATATGGACAACTTACAGAAGCACAGGACCAGGTAATGCCCTGACTGAGTCCTGCAGCTCTGGAGAGCTCAGCTCTGTATACCTTCCTACTTGGTGGCAGTGGGGTTTGGGGTTTTATTCCTGCAAGCCATCCAGATGTTTATGCTGACAGATCCGTGGACTGGCTGCTGTGTTAACAGCTCAGTAGATACTGGTTTGTATGGACTGGGTAAGTCATGAGGTGCTAGGATGTATGTTGGAGTGAGATGTAGGGTGAGTTAGTGGGATATACCACTGTGTGTGATGGAGCTGTATCTGTTTGGTAGGGCTGATGTCCTGTGTCTGTCCATAACCCACAGCAGTGTACAGCTGTTGATGTAACACTGATTCCCTTCAGCAGACAATCCTTCCTTCGAGCCAGAGCCAGAATGGGCACACAGCCCACCTTCTGCTTTCCAGCCCCTGCATCACCCCTATGCCCACAGAGCTTCCACTATATCAGAAGGTAAGGCATAAGGATTGTGACAGAATAAATAAATGAATTGTAAAATAATAACTGTTCCAAGGTTTCTGGTTCAGGTATAAAGACCTTAATGGGATAAAAAGAATTGTAAAACATAAGTTCTTTTACTATCCTACATCATTACAGCTGAATTTTTCATCTTTCTGAAGGGGAAGATCTTTGTTTCTTGGGCAATGAAAGGCAAGATGCTACCTGGTTTAACCCAAACCTCCTACTAGTGGGTTTTAGTAAAACAAACTTAGAGTTGTCTGAAGAGAGTCACTGTGGGAGGAAATAAAGAGAGGATAGGATGCATTTTTGAGACTCTTTGCTGAATTTTTCTCCATGCCAATTCTAGACTGTAATAGTAATTAGAGATTTACATTTATTAAATTACAGGGGGGGTTGGAATGTATAATCTGGGTTCAGTTTTGGGCTAGTGGAGTTGTCTATTGTTCTGGGTAGGAATTGTTCTTTCCCTGTGGTGTAATTTTTCTGTTCCAATCAGTTTGGTTCCTGCCTGTTGCTTCTGGGATGTAATTAAGAGTAATTCTGAAATTGTTACCTAGATGCATCAAAATAACCATCTCTCTCTGCCCTAGAGTGAGGGATTCTTGGGGTGGATTTTCTTGCCTTTTCATCTTTAAGAACATGCTCTCTAAGTTAAGATCTGATTTGGCAAAATCCTGTATTTGTATTAAAAAGCAACACTTGATATTGATAGCTGGAAATGCCTCACTCCATGAGTGACCATAGAAATGGTGCATTTCCAAACCCTGGCAGCCATCCATGGCTTTTACCACCTGATGGGAAGGAGGGGGTGCATTTCCAACACAAAACAACTAGAGAGTAAGTGTCTGGGTGCTGAAGGGCCAAGAAGCACCTTCCTAAGGAGGCATGGAGGCTTTTTCTGATCCTTTTTAATTGCTCAATAGGAAGTTGACTTAAAGTGGAAATGACACATCAGGGTTAGATCTAAACAGTAAATATGGTGAAGGCACCAGCTGTGTGTGGGTTGACTAACGGGTCCATCAGGCAGTTGGGGCTTTCCACACCAGAGGATCCAGCTCAAAAGGGGGACATAACATGGCACAGACTGGCCATTAGCTCACTGGGAAGGTGTGGGGCAAGGAAAGCTGTGGCTGAACTCATCTGTGTCGCAGCTGGCAGGTGGTTATGTGTAAGTCCCTCGTGTTTGGGTAGTTTGATGTGTGCAGACTGAGAGAACAGGGTGGATGGCCCCTGGGAAACAGGAATCTGGTACATGTAACTGACTGAGCACTGACTGGGTGATTCTAAAACAGTCCCTCTGAAGTCAGCAGGAGGATTTTTAAAGAAAGGACCTGCCTTCTGGGAAAGAAGTCTTGAATAATCCATGTGTGCTTTTATGAGTGGGTTTGATGACAAAGTTTTCCCTGATAGCTGAAGGCTGGGCCCAGTAACTCTTTTCCAGCATATAGCTGAAAAATTGCACATGGTCATCAAGTGTGACCAGGACATAAGTGAGTGGGAGAGAATATTTGCATGTAGGTAGTGAAGTTGAAGGTATCCTTTTGTTTCTGTGAAACTTGAATTTAAGTCAATTTAGCAGTATCTGGGCTTACTAAACAGTGTGTGTTCTTTAGACAGTTTTATTCGGAGACGAAACACGAGACCTCCTGACGAGATCTTCATGACTTCTTCCAGCCTCTTTCAAGCAGACCTAGCATGCAAAGAAGGTAGGTGTTAATTGGTTTGATGTCAAACAGCATCTTGCAGAAGGATGGTGTGGTTGATACTCTTCTTGGTTTATCAGCAGAATTGCATGTACAGTCCTCCTGCCGCCTGGGAACCATTTGGTTTATGTTAATGCTAGTGGTTAATCTCTGATACTCTACTGACATGCTGAAATCCCATGGTAAACAAAACACAGTGCAGAGTGAATATATGTTGAATTGTACAAGGAAGAGCTCAACTCTGTTAGAATTTGTTTGGCCAGCCAGTGGGTTGTTTTCAGTCACTGTCTGGAATTACCATCAGATTCCAACTGTGCCAAAACAGCCTGAATGTCAAGTAATGCAGTTCTGCCTGTTCCATAGGTAGTGCAGTGTTTGGCACTAACTTCACCTAAAATTGTAGAATGAATAATGCAGCAGTTTGGCTTTGAGGTCAGTGTGTAGCACTGCAGAACTGTAACTATCTGTGATTGAGCAGCAGACCACAATCTTAGAGTTTGTCTAGTGTTTTTTCCCCCATTTATATCACAGCTCTTTGCATTAACTTCAAACAAGCATCAAGTTATTTTTTTAACATCCAGTATTGTACTACTTACATCTGTATTAGAGAACTGATGGAGCTGAGGATATTATGGGGAGTGTTATTAAGCCTTAAAACTTGCCCCACCCTGGTATCAGTAAAAAGGGGAATGTCATTATATCAATTCCAGATTTTGGCTAAGAGTTACTGTCCTGTTCATGGGTTCCTACAGAGGAAGAGCTCGTTGGAAGTCTCGCGAGTATGTCTGCCAGCGAGAGGATTAAAGCGATTCGGAGGATGCCAGAGCCTTTGAGAAGGAAGAGAGAGATCAGGTAATAAACCTTTTCTCTTTGATTTACAAACACTGACCTTTGCACATCTGGCTCTGGGGTGTGGGTGTTTGCCAGCTGCTCAGCTTTGCTTCACCACTTTGACAGAAATGAAAGTACTCTGTGGTGCGCTTTGAAGAAGGTGATGCCTTGCAAGGAAATAGGATTTCAGGATGGGCCATTGTCCTTTCTCTGGGTGAGAAGAATCTCTTGGGTTAGTTTGAAACAGAATATCAGGGCCCTGAGATTTGATTGTGAGTGATGACTTGTGACTCCTTTTCAAAGGAAACCTGGATGTTGGCCATTGAAAATGGAGAAGGGACCATATGGTGTCAACCATCCTTTAGTCTCCTCACAGAATATATTTAAATCCTGTTCCCAGAATGAGTTAGTAGAGGGGTTAGAAGATGCTGTCATGGCATGGACAAGAGCTGTGGCATCAGCTAACAGAAAAAGAACCAGCTAAAAGAAAAATCTCCATATTTTCCTAACATTATGTGAAATTCTATTTGCAGCAGCTTCTATGGCTACCTGTTTTAATTACAACCCAAACTCTAGTACTCATTACTCCCTGCCCTATTCTTCCACAGGAATAAAGTTCTTCAAGAAATAACAAAAAACTCAAGGCACCGCAGTGTTCGGTTTTCCGGCTGTAGGGACTGTCTGCAGGGAACAGTTGTGGTAAGTGTCAGGAACTTCTCAGTCACCCTAAAGCACCTCAGCTGCAATGTTACTGCTGTCTCCAGAGGTATCTAGTTCTTGCTTTGTTACTTAACCAAAGAACCAATTAATTGCTGCAGGGTTCATTAATAATTACTTGCATTATAGCAGCACTTGGGAGCACCAGCTTTTATGGTGGAAATCTTAGTGGGGGAAATCTGTTCTTACCACAGTGGAACTGTAAAAAATATGAGACTTTATTACATGAATTTGTCCTGTGTGAGACTCTTTGCTGAGATTCATCTCCACTTCTGCACTCCAGTCCTTTCGGCGGTTTGGAAATAGCCTGTCAGAATACTTCCACCTGCTGCAGCTCCTGCACAAGACTCTGAAGATCATTGGGGCCAACTTTGGAACAAGTGTTCTTTCATATTTTATTTTCTTGAAGTGGCTGCTAACTTTCAACATCTTCTCATTCCTCATAAACTTCAGTTTCATCACAATCCCTCAGTTTATCGCAGCAGAACCAAATAACCTCTCCTTCACTGGGCTGGAACTGGTCACTGGAGCTGTAAGTATGTAACTAGGTTTTTATTAGTGCTGTGTGCAAGAGATCTGCTTTAAAATGCATGATAGAGTAAAGAAAGTATTTCTTAGGAGGTGGACTTACAATTTTACATGACTAGAAATAATATTTAGAACATACTTGAGAAAGAAGCTGCAACAAACATTGTCTCAGAGCGAGGTGAATGGAACCTGTTCTGATGTATTTGTCTCGCTGCAAACATGTGCAGCTGCATTTCAAGATTTTTCAGCACTTTCAGAAAGAGACACAGAGGAAGCCAGGCTTTCTAGGGACAACTAGAATAGTCTTTAGCAACACATTTTTCCCAAGCTAATTTTTCTATGAAAACACACTGCACATTTCCCTATGTGATCCTGTGCATTCTATCTATTTCCAAAGCTTAGTTCTTCCAAGGTGCACACAGATCTCTGTGTGGCAACCTGCTGGGCCCTGGAAACAGGAGGATCCTTTTATTGTCTGAGGATCTTTACAGGCAAGGAATAAAGTCCAAGGCTGTTTTTAAAGGAGGATTTTTGCACTGATCTGACTTGTATTAATCAGCTAAGCAATCTGAGAGGACTTTCTTTTTTTCTTTTCCATTCTTTGTGGTAAAAAAAAACCCAAACATGTAAAATTTTATCATTAAAGGATTTCTCTAGTTAATAAACAAGGCTCTGCTCTCACTAACACCTAGTTGAACAGGAAAGGGTTTGTTCTCTCCCTTCTGAATTGTCCTCTATTTGCTGTGCTTTGTGGTAGCGCTGTTTAACTCTGCGGAGTACCGTCCTCACCGCAGGAGGTCAGCTGTAAGGCTTGGATGTCACTGTCCCTCGCAGTGCACGCAGTCTGTCCGTGCAGAGCCTTGCTCCCGAGGCAGGAGCAGCCAAGCCTTTCCCTTTTCAGGAATTTTCAGGAAAGACCAACTCCTGCAAAGGTGCTGGATGCTCCCAGCCACAGCACAGGGATCACAAGGATGACACAAGTCAGTTCTGTAGCTGTAGGAGCTCTCGGGGCCGTGGAAGGTCAGCAGGCAGGAGGACAGAGGGCCCGATCCTTGGCAGTGTAGTCACACCTGTGGGGAACGGGACAGCTCCCGCTGCCTCCGAGGGAGCTTCAGGAGGTGATAATTCCCACCACAGGCAGGTGG
This sequence comes from Heliornis fulica, assembly GCA_013399135.1. Taxonomy (NCBI): domain Eukaryota; kingdom Metazoa; phylum Chordata; class Aves; order Gruiformes; family Heliornithidae; genus Heliornis; species Heliornis fulica. The sequence continues at coordinate 17,324 of VXBZ01003980.1, forward strand.
TAGCAGACAGACTGAACGGTGCCCATTATCTTTCCAGGGTTATTTTCAACAAACTGTACTCTACTACGGCTTTTACACCAACGCTACAATCAGTAAGATAAAGAACGGTCCGTCGTACAACATGCAGCTGGCCTATATTTTCACTGTTGGACTGTATTTTGTTACCTGCTTTCTTATCTTGTTGTTCAGGTAAACTCATTATATATTCTTCTTGCACTTACATGAAGGGAGAAAAGAAAATCCCTCCAGAACCACCCTCCCACCCTGTAAATGGTTGCCATACCTGAGTATGTTTCTCTAAGTTCTTCTTTCTGGGTCTAGAGTAGAGGCTTCTGCTCAAAAGACAGTCTCCAGAAATCAAACTGGTGTTAGACAAATGAATTACCTGCAGAATAGTAAGGCATGTGCAGAGAATCCCAGTTCAAATGATCCATGATCCCCCTTTTGTAAGCAGTTGCTCCTAATATCTTCTAGTATAGCTGTGATCTTCCAGAGGTAAAGATTGGCAGCAACAGCTGGGAGAAGGAAATGTGAGAGTTGTTCCTCCACATAAAATTTTATTTTCTGTGATTTGTGTGTCATGTTCTGACATGGTCCAGTAACCTTGGGATGAGATAGAAACACTGACAATCCTCACCCTGCTCTACAGGCTTTTGATGTGTTTCACTGTTATGCATCTCCCACATCCAATTTGCATTGCAGCATGGCAAAATCCTTCAGCAGGAACTTCATTAACCCTCAGTCATACTCTGGAAATGCTGGCAAACTCCTCTGCACTTGGGACTTCAATATAACCAATGAAAAAGCTGTGAAGCTGAAACAGAAGAATCTCAGCACACAAATAAAGGTACAACAGGGTAGAAAGGTACAAAACTAGTATGTGTGACTCACTCTGCCAGGGACATATTTGTGCACAGGATCTGGGTGTGCACGTGCAGGGCTCTGGCAGAGTCTCTGGAGCAGGAACTCCCATTCCTGACAGACTTCAGCCCTCCTGACTGTTAAGTCTCATTGGGTTTGATCTCCAGGAGTTGGCTTAGCTACTTGTTTTTCTTCTCTCTTTAAGCTACCTATAAATATTTGTGTGGTTCTGCTCTACCTGGTGAATCTTCATGACTATTAAATATTTGCCAGACAGAGTATTTATTCTGTTACTCCTTCCTGCTATTTAACCTTTTTTTCAAACAAAAGTCAGGCTTGTAATGTTACCTGTGAAACATGGGGTAACTGTTGAGACTTGGATGGGAGCAGAAGGTTGTCCCAGGATGTTCCCTGCCCATCTCCTAGAGGGATAACCTTTCATTCAGTCCCTTGAGCAGTTACCTGACACAAGCTTTGCTTTATGCTCTTGACCAAGGAGTTCTTCATCATGTTCCCTTGCAGGAAGACCTCACTGAAGTAAACAGAGAAGTTGTACATTTTTCTGTACAAGAGAGAGTTGTTCGTTTTGTGACTCATCTTGTTTCCTGGGTTGCTTCCCTGGGGGCAGCAGTAGCTGCTTGTGCTGGTGTTTACTTCCTCTCCATTAACAACCTGAAGGTGAGGATGCAGGGCCAGAAAACGGGACTGGCCCTTACAGCGATGCTCGAGCCAAGTGTCCTCCTGTGAACACAACCTGAGGCAGCACTTGGCTTAAGGCTGAGTTGAGGCTGGTTTTCAGCTTTGTTTCTGCTCTTTTCTCTCTAAGCTGTTTGTGAAAGGGGGTAAAAATGACCTGGAGAGCCAAGCTGCCATGTTGGTGCTTCCTGTTTTCGCGTCTCTCCTCAACACCTTGATCCCGTTCTTCTACTCGTGGCTCGGACACCTGGAGAGGTTTCAGACTCCTGGGTACCAGATATATGTCACTATCACCAGGTATTGGTTGCTGCCACCTCTTAGTGCTTTTTGCCCAAGTTGTCTGACTGTTCCTTTGACAGCAAGTTGTGTCTAGGTGGTGTGGTGGGAAGTAGGGAGCTGTAGAGGAGAATTCCTCTTTTCCAGAGGCTTCTTAAAACTCTTGTCTCCACCTTTTGTTTGGTGTACATGAGTCTTCTGGAGTGTGGATGTCTGGGTGGGGTATGGCTTCCCTCTCTCAGGCACACTGAGACACTGGGCTTGCTTTTGTTTGGAACCTGGGTGGCCCTTGGGCTCTTGGCCCCCAGGCAAAGGAAGGGAAGACAGGAGCTAGGAGTAAGTGCACCTTACTATAGGGGCATGGACTTAGTAGCATGGAACTAGCCCTCATCCTGCCATCACTCCATTCCCTGAGCTGAAGGACCAGCTGTCACTGCCACCTCTGTCACTTTTTTCCTTCCAGAAACATAGTCCTGAAGATCTCAATTGTTGGAATACTGTGCTACTACTGGCTCAACGTCGTGGCCGCCTCCGAGTCGCAGGTAAAGTTTCAAAACTAAAAGTGTGTGGCTTATGGTCCCAGTATAGGAACTGGTTTGATGAGCAGCTTGCTCCAGCACATGTGGTGTCTTGGAAAGCTGAATGTGCTGAGCCCACATCTTCTTTATTTGCATCTCTACACAAAGAACCTGTAGTAAATATACATCACAGCTCTGGTCTCAGCTTGCTGGCAGCAGTGTCCAGAGAGGTCAGCTGTGATTAGTGATGGGAGCAAAATGCTGACCTGAGGCCAAGTTGGAGGTCAGTGTTAGAATGAAATGATTTTTTTACTTCCAGATAGACATTTTAATTTTTTTTTCCTCCTTCAAGTGCTGGGAGACTCTGGTTGGCCAAGATATCTATCGCCTGGTTGTTGTTGACTTCATATTTTGTTTGCTTGGCTCTTTCTTTGGAGAGTTTTTAAGGAGGTGAGTACTTCAATACCTCAGTTACTTTGTTCTTACTCATGAGCCAAAGACACCATCTCCTTTTCTGAGGAGAAATCCAGCAGAAGTGTGACTGTGGTGGTGGGAATGCAGGCAGGGAGGAAGGCTCACAATGTGCTCCTCTCCATCTCCTGAACAGGGGGACAGTGTCTCAGGCAGCCAATCTTGCTTTCCAGCAGGCTGATTCCCCTTGGCATATCCCCCTGCAGGGCTTCTCCCTCTTATTTTGTCACTCTACAGTCAGGTTTAAAGGTTATTTTAATTAGTCTGATGAACTCAGAGACTCTCAAGTGTAGAGTTCTGGAGTACAGTGAGGGACAGAGTGTTTTTAGTGTATACAGCTACACACATGAGGAAAAAGTCATTTAATTCTGACATCTGCTGTGCCCACCTTCCTGTTGGCACACATTATTTGTGGCTGAAGGCAGTAGGGTGTGTGCTTGCCACTCTGCAGAGCTTTTGGGGTTCCTGGCCATACTTGACAAGCACATGATGTGAACCAGCCCAGTTTACGAGGTAGGACTCTGTTCTCTGTGGGTTAAATCAACACAAACCACCAGTGGGAAGCCCTTGATTCTCCCTTTGCAGCTCTTACTGCTGTACTTTAATCCTCCTCCTGTTCAGATAGGAAGCCACCTCCCAGCAAAGGTCACAGCACCAAAAGTGCAGTGTCAGCTCTGAATGTCCCCACTAAGCTGTGGAAAGAGCAGCCTTAGAGCTGGGAGAGATTAGAAGTGGAGTTACTCCTGGTTATCTGTATGGATTCAGAGTGACCCCCTGCAAGCCCAGCCCTGAGAGATGACTGATGCCACAGCTGGCACCAAGGTGGCACAGAGACCTTGTATTCAAGGAGGGGGACTGGGACAGTCACCACACCTTTATACTGCTCTCCTACCACAGGCAGAAACTGAAACTGCCCAGCTTGGGAAAAATGAGGTGAAAAAAGGGGGTTACTGGGGCTCAGTGGGAATTCTCTGGGCACTTGTTTACCTGTGTGTATCTCAGCTACCCACAGCCTCAGCTAAAGTGGAGTATACTTCAGGATAGATTAAGGATACACTTTAGGATAGATTAAGGATATACTTTAGGACAGATTAAGGACATACTTCAGGATAGACTAAGGATATACTTCAGGATAGATTAAGGATACACTTTAGGATAGATTAAGGATATACTTTAGGATAGATTAAGGATGTACCTTAGGATAGATTAAGGATGTACCTTGGGATAGATTAAGGATATAATTTAGGATAGATTGAGTAGATCAGTCTATAAGACAGTTGTTTGGGGTTTTTTGTTTGTTTGAGCCTGAAATTTTCAAGACTCAGGAGCTGAAAAGCTGTTACAGTTTTATACTGACACCATTTCAACTGGTTTATCAGACACAGAAGCACACTCTGCTGATATAGTTATCTATCTTCTCCTCCTGTTTTAAAGATTTTTTTTAGTTGCATAGAACAATGCCCTATGACTTATTCCACTCCTCCTGTGTGTGATGGGAATTGGCCTTTCCCAGATTCTGTTGTGTTTTTGATGCTCTAACCAACGAGCTGCTTTGCATGAGGTGTGGTCAATGAAGCCCCTGAGTAATCCAGTTGATGCTGGCACACAGGAGGCCATCTGGGGAGATTTCTGCAGAGGGTTTTATCGTTTGACAGACGTGTCTGTGCTCTGCTGTCACCTTCCTTTCCCCCAGGATCGTTGGAGCCACAGTCTGTGTGAACCTGGGGCCGCCAGAGTTTGATATCGGCCGAAATGTTTTGGATTTGATCTATGCACAGACTCTGACCTGGTAAGTGGTGCATTTACAGCCAAAATTTCACTTGCACTCAGAAATACCCTGGAATGTTCTTAGACAGCTTTGGGGGCTTCCTGTCATGGGGGAGTACAGGATCAATGCCGAAGCGAGACGGTGTGTGAAGCGCCTCTTGTGAGCACTGTCACTTGCAGTGCTCTCTGCAGCAATGGGACTGACAGCTTCAGTCAGTCATTGAGCCTGTGGCCTCCTGGGCTGGGAGAATCCCTCAAGAGGAACATGCTGGAGTTTGATTCCTTCCCCATGGGAATGATGTTCCTGCTGGAACAGGAGCGGTTCCAAACCAAACCCAGACAGTGTATGAAATCAGTGGGGCACTTTCTGCTTTCAGTGCACTGGGAGCTCTGTGACAAATAGCAAAGGGTTAACTCTTCTCCTCCAAATCCTTTCTTGCAGGATTGGTGTCTTCTTCTCACCTCTGCTGCCTGGTATCCAGATGATAACATTTTCTGTAGTATTTTATGTGAAAAAGGTAACAAGTTTTACATGTATTTATCATAAATTTAAACCATTTGAAATCACATGCAGAATGTGTTGCACCGAAGCACTGGGTTTGTCTGGAGCCTGTGTGATGGAGCACTTAGGGACACAGTTCAGCTGATGGGGGGCTGGGGGTGGTTTAAATGAACACAGCTTAGTTCCCTGCCCTTGGATTACAAACCTCTCCTGAAGAACCCATCAGAACCTCATTTTGTCTCCTATTAATTAATGACTATGTACTTTAATTTTCCTAGAACTGCATTATATTTATCAAATTCATATAAAAAGTTGTTGGAAGCTTTGGATAGATGCTATTCCAGCAGCTGCTGCCAGCAGTTCCAGTGGGATTGCCTTTGAACTGTGTTGGAGTGGCAGGTCATGCCATTCCAAGAGTCCCTGATCTCTTTAAAGGTCAGTCTGATGATGAATTGCCAACCCCCTCGCAAAGTCTGGAGAACTGCTCAAATGATGACATCCTTCATGTTCCTGCTCTTCTTCCCTTCCTTCCTTGGAGTCCTTTCTGTCATTGGGGTCACTGTCTGGAGGTATGGAAGATGTCTGGTGTTCAAGCCTGCAGTGTGACCTGATACCAGGCAGAGGGATCTCAGGTTTTCTGTAGGAACAGCTGTATTAGTTACTAATGGAAGGTTTCAGATGCTCATGAGAGGTTCTGAATGCTGAAAGCAAGACCTGCTCTGTGAGTCTGCAAGAACATGGTTAACTCAGTAACTTGTCCTGCAAGAAAGTGAGAGGAGAAACATAATGACCATGAAATTTTGGGTTCCTGTTTAAATGTCACAGCAAACTTGGCTTTCCCTGCTCCTTCAAAGTCTCTGTGACCTAGTCCTAGTTCCTGGGCTTACACTACAGCCACACTGGCTCTGCACTGCAGGAGCATAATTGAGGTCAGTTCTGGATAATTTGCAAGTGTCAGAAGCTCTTTCTCAGGGAGTGCTGAGCTCTGCAGTGATTATCTTGGTTGCTGCCTGTATCAGTAGCTGTGTTGTCTGTGTGATGTTGCTCTGGTCACAGTGATGAGGGCAGCACAGGTGGCTCTTTCCTTTCACTTCTCAGGGGTTTCCAGTGTTCAGTAAGTCTGGTGGGATGGAAACATCTGCTCTAAACTATCCCATCTGGAAACATCTGCTCTAAACTATCCCATCCCACCTGAAACCAGGTGGGATGGGATAGTTTAGAGCAGATGTTTCCAGATGGGAATTTTGGACTGTCTGGAGTGGGTAATTTTCAAAGGAAACAACATTTTCCCTACTTCAGTCTACCTGAGGATGTTGGTTCTTGCTATGTGCTGCCTCAGCTCACTGGCACCTGCAGTGACTCCTGTCACCACGAAGTGACGGTTCCCGTCGGCACCTGCAGCGGCACTTGGAACATCCCAGTTTTTAGTTTGCTGTAGATTGGACTGTGGTGGTTGTCTTGCTGCATGTCAAGATTGAGTTCACAGGGCTGGGTATCCATCTGCTCCAGAGGGGCTGTGTGGTCTGGGGTTGGCATTTTAAGAGCTGGAGGGTGACCCGAGTGAAAAATCCAACACAGGTTGTGGAAGCTCCCAAAGAGAGCAGAGGGCTTGAACAAACTAACCCACATCTTGATGTGCAACATCTCAGTGCCAACTAAACAACACCTACCTAAACCTTCCTGTGCTAATCAGCTGTCTCACACTTCCAGGTTAAAACCCTCAGGAAACTGTGGCCCTTTCAGAGGTTTGTCTTCGGTGTACGGTGCAGTCTCCGAGTGGATCAAAGTCCTGGAGAATTACACGGCCTCCAAATGGGTAGTGTGGATCTACCGTAACCTCATCACTAGTGCACTTTTCTTCTTCATCCTCTCTGTTTTTTTCCTGTAAGTACTTGCAATAAAAGCACTGGGAAGGGACCTGGCCTGGAACACACCAGCTGTGACAGTCATTTTTCATAGGAGACTTCGCAGAGTGGGTTTTAACGCCTCAGTAACGGGTTATTCCTTGGGAATGTGTGGATTTGAGACACACGAGTGTTAAACCCAGTGTCTTTTATGTTGGGATGCCAAACTCTTTACAAACCACCCTCATGCCCACCCTAGCACACACTGCTTTTCCCTGGACAGCGCTGGTGTGCTGGTGCCTCGGCTCCAGGTCGTATTACCACAGGCAGCTTGGCTTTAGAACGCCCACAAGCGGGAAAGTGCTGCCTCCAGTTGGCAGCTGGATCGCTCTGCCCTTCTCCCCAGCACGGGCCATGCACACTGTTCCCTTAAAACAAGATCCTGCCCATCTGTGTGGGACCAGAGCTGGCTTGGAAGCGCTCACTGTGGTGACTGAAGGGCCCGGCGTGTCTCTAAGCAACAGGCACCGAGCTGGGCAAGAGCGTTCGGTCCCTCTTTGTTACCTGAAAGGCACCTTGTGTTGTTGATTGACTTTAATTGTACCTCTTGAATCCATGTCCATAGATCTTGGGGCTTTGCCAGGAGAATGTCTCAAGCAATTTCATGTTTAGCATTCCTTGTGAATTATATATGTATTTTTTATATATATATATCTGTGTATATCTTTTAATGGGTAAAATAACATGATGTTTTGCTTGTGCAGTGGCTGGGGGAAATACTGGTAGGAATGAGTGCTGATGAGTTGGGCTGTTTGTTTTTTGTGTGTTTAGAATTATTACTTACCTTTACTGGCAAATAATAGAAGGAAGAAAGACCCTGACCAAACTCCTGGAGAAGCAAATAATTAACGTAAGTCTGACTATCAGCTTTATCTTTATTTTTAATTCGTGTTTTCCTCTTCAACTGTCTCATCCTGCTGTTGTGGAGCTGTAACCTGCTTTCCCTGTGGAAGTTCAAGGGAGGGCGGGAGCCCTTCCCTGTGTGAACCGCAGGGAGACTGAGCTCGCCAGCAGTCTGCTTGCAGCTTCGGGCTGCGCTGCTGCAGCCCCCTCTGCAGACGGATTGATCGAGAGCGGGAGGAGTTTCAGGGATCACCCTGGGCAATGGTTACTCGTCGGCCTTGAGAAGGATGAGTCCGTTCTGGCTAACCGTTAAATGTGTCTTGACTGCAGGAAGGAAAAGATAAAATGTTTTTACTTGAAAAGCTCCGGGCGCTGCAGAGGCCGAAGCCCAGCGTGCCTGAGCCAAGGGGACGGGGCTGGCAGGTCAGTTGGGAGCCCGGGTTCTGCTCCTGCCCTCACGTGCTCGCTACGGTTTCAGGGGGTTCCTCTGGCCCTGAACATCAGCTGTGTCTGGGGCATGTCTCTAGTGAAGCCTTCACATAGGCTGATTGATTGCTTAAGGAATTCCTTAACTAGCTGTTCCAGACTGGAATTTAACCTGGGCAGGATCCAGAAATGTCTCCACCCTCACTGGGTGCTACTTGTGGTTATAAGGCTGCAAGAAAACATTCCCAGGCTGGGGGTGCAGTGATGGTCACTAAAGGGTTCGGCCCCACCTGAGGTGTCCCTCAATCACGTTTCCTTCAGGGTCTGGGGGGCTGTGCAGACTTCCAGGCTGGGGTAAAACTGAGTGCTTGGACCTAACCCCACTGGACATCCCAAACCACCAAGATAGACACTAAATACCTTAAATCTGAGTGTAAAGCTGAGCTACCACATTGGTGTTACAATGTGCACGTGTAGGGGCTGCACAGGTTTCTTGGGGCAACCCAAGCCAGTCACTCTATGTGTTGGTGAAGATAAAGGGTCTGTTGGGTGCCCTTCCCATCGTCATGGGGTGATATAAACACTGACAGCTGTCGATAAATACACATGTGGCCATGTCCAGGGTCACGGGTGGGAGCCCTGAGGGGAGGGTTGAGAGCCCCAGGGTGGGGGTTCCTGTAGCTGTGTGAGCTCAGGTTTCCAAAGGAGATGTCAGGTCTGTCCCACTGTGGATCTGGTGGAGGAGCCACCTCCCTAAACCAAGGGCAACAGCCGTGGGTGTGAGGAGCACAGTTCTTCCCGCGGCGGGAAGCCCGACCACGGCCCTGCTGATGCCAAGGACTCTGTGTGAATTCCAGAGAGACTCTTCATACAGCTCACCCCGGGAACCGGCCCAGCACGTGCCAGGCTACGTGGAGAGGGCTCTGGAGAGGAACCCAAGCGCGTCCTACGAGGAGGTGAGATGGTTGGAAGGGTGTCTCTGCTGGGTTTCCCTGCACAGAGCCTGGGGTGTGACCCAGCCCGTGGCCGTTGAGCAGAGGCCATCCTGGGGTATGGAGCTGTGAAGATTAACCTAAGCAGGTCCAGAAATGCCACCCCTGTGGAGTAGTTGGACTCAGAGCTGCTTAAGAGCAGGAGAGGACGGTTCTGTGCAGGTAGTGGGTGTCTCCTGATTGCAAAGTGACAGACACGTGAAGGAAACCACGACCTAAATCCTCCTGTGGCTTGTGTTTGCAGTATCCCTGCTCCCCCGGGACGGCGAGGACGGGCTTCCCGCTCGGTGAGCAACCCCCGCGGCACAAAGCAGCTCCTCCGGGAAGGCTGGAGCTCGGCTAAACGGGTTCTGTGGGATGGGCGGCTCCTGGGGGCGTCGGTGGTGACAGACACGGGCTGGATCTGGAGTGTCGCATCTCCTCAGCTACTTCCCCTCTCGCTGTGAACCTCGGCAGAGGCCGCTGGCGATGCAGGGGCTGAGGAGATGCCCGGGGTGAAGCGAGCTGTGGAGGCTCCAGGGCCTGCAGAAACACGGATCTCCTGATGGACGGGGCGCTCGGGTGGGTGGTTTCACAGTGGCCCGCAGAGGTAACGCTGCCGCTTTATGCAAAGCAGGGCCGGAGGCGGCGCAGGCCGGCAGCGGGCCCGGCTGCTCCGAGGCGCTGGCGCTCGCTCTGCGCGCCAGGGAAGCAGCACTGTGGGAGGATGAAGATGACGATGAGTATTTTCGACCGTGAGCAGCCCGGACCAACACAAGCACTGAGGCCCTGGCTGAGGATCTGCACACAGCGTCTGCACGGCAGGAACCCTTCAGCCACTGTTTCTCCAACCCCCCACGGAACTGGAAGCCCAGGTGGGAAGCGCCTGCGGGGAACGTACTGGTGGAAGTCGCCCTTCCCTGTGCACTAACTGGACTCTGGTGGGCTAAACCCAAGGAGACTTGTGCCTCCTTGGAAAATAAAGATTTGCTTAAAAAAAGCTTTGCTTACGTAGGGGTTACACTGTTCAGGGCCCTTTCATCTGACCGGACCCAAACGCGAAGCCCAACTCCAGCAGAAGGGAATAAAAGACACTGTGCTGGCTGCCGAGTGATGGGTGTGGAGGGTGAGCTGCTGTCAGCTCCTGCTGCTCCTCACAGCCACACCAACCCCGTGTCACACCAGAGGCTCCCAGAACTTTGTTCCTGGGTAACTGCTCACCGACGCTCTCGCCTGTGTCAAGCCCAGCTTGCCAGCACGGTGAGTGCTCACCCCTGGGCTGGTGAAGGGCACAGGGGTGCAGCATGGCTGGTTACCTCTTGCCACACTCACTGCAGGTTCCTTTATTGAGCCACAGCTTTGTTGTCAGCCCATTTTCTACTCCTGGCTGCTTCCCCCCTCATTGCTTTGGATGCACCAGTGCTGTAGGGAAGAGCTGCATCTTGCACTCGTAGCTCAGGTTGATGACAACCCAAGCCAGTCACCAAAGGCACATAAAAGAGCAAACCTTACACAACGTGAGAGAAGAGCTTCGCCTTCACTGTGCTCCTGCACTGTGGTCTGGCTGGGAGTGCTGGAACTGGGAGTACTTGTGCTGGGGGTGGTGGCCTGACAGGTGGAGCAGTGCCAAGCCCTTTGGAGCCAGGGCCCAATCCCCTGGCGATGGGCAGCGGGAGGAAGAGGCCGCGGCAGCCGTGGAGTGGCGGTGTGGGAGCTGGGGGCTGCGCTGCACACGCTGTGCAGGGGGCACAGTGGCTGCCTCAGCACTGGCCCTGCAAGGTGGGAGGACACAAGGCACAAGCTGGGGTGGCTCACGTGGTTCCCCTGGGAAGAGCCACCTCCTCCCTCCCTGTGTCTTGGCCCTTGTGTAGAGGAGGATACCCCAGATCCCCATCACCCCCATGGACAGCTGCAGGTGTGATGCTCTCCCAGGCCAGACCCACGTTCTCTGTCTCCCTTTTGCCTCTCTTCCTGAAGCTGTCTGGCAGCATCAGGTGTCTATGAGCAGATTCTAAGCCAGCAATTGTCAGATTCTACCTGCTGCCACCTCTGAAGTTCAATCTGGGTTACGGTTTCCCAGCTCCTTGTGAACACCCCTCAGTCATGCAGAAACTAGCAGAGGTTTTAGCTCTGTCTGTCCTCCCACTCCCAGCACTCCAGCTACAGCTTCCTCTGAAAAACACATCCATGTGTTGTCAGCAGAAGGAACAACCTCCTATCTGCCCCTGGTTGTTTCCAAAAGGTTTTCCCAAGGGCAGAGTGGTGGGACAAGGGGATGGATTGAAGCTGGAGGAGGGAAGGGTCAGGTTGGAGATCAGGGAAAGCTCTTCAGGTAGAGAGTGGTAAGGGCTGCCCAGAGAGGTGGGGGATGCCCCAAGCCTGGAGGGGTTCAAGGCCAGGTTGGATGGGGCCCTGGGCGACCTTGTCCAGCTCCAGGCCTGGAGGTTGGTGGCCCTGCCTATGGCAGAGGGGTTGGAACTCGATGGTCCTCGGGGTCCCTTCCAGCACAGCCCAGTCTGGGATTCTGTGAAGATCCTCAAGTTTTATTCAGTAGTTCTCAGAGTCCTCACACTGGCCGTGTGCTGTGGACCCTGTCAGGACGTGACATGGCAACTCCCCCCAGTCAGAGGAAAACACACTCACGCTCAGTTTTAGCACCATTCTCTGCAGGTTCTGATTTGAGCACAGCCACACCCATCACCCCAACAGATTACACACTCATCCAACTGACCAGTGAAGTTACTAACCATCAAAGCAGGACGTTAAATCTTCCTACCAAACACTGCTGACACCACCTGATAACCAAGACTGTCATTCTCAGCCCGTTCCTGGCTGTTCATGAGTGACCCACAGCCCAGTTAGCTCATCACATCCAATCCTTCCACACCCCAGTGTCACCTCCCTCAGCTCTGTCCAGCCTTGTAGCCAAGGGGGTGGGGTCTGCAGTCAAGATCCGACTGTGCAGGAGTTAAATTCCTCCTTTTCCCAGCACCTTCGTGAGCTGTTCCGTCGGCACCAGCCCGCTCCTCTCGCCTGGGTTCAGCCCCCTGCAGGACAGCAGCTGTACAGCCCGGGCTAGTAGTGCGGCGCGCAGTCCTCCACCAAGCTGTCGGTGATGTAGCTGCACTCCAGGACGCTTTCGTAGTAGTGTTTCTCTGCAAAGGTGTTCACGGTCCAGGCAACCACCCGCACTCCTCTGGCAGCCCAGTGCCTCACGTACTCTCTGCAAGGGACAAGGACACCTAAGAGGGGGCCGACTGCCCTATAACAGCTGCCCGTGCCGGGGCTACCACTGAGCTTTAGTCTTACATCAGCATCACATCAACATCACAGTGTGTCATCTCTTGCAACAGCATCTGTTTGGGGCTTATTACTGTAAACAGGCAAAACCAACTGTTTTCTTCCCCTTTGAGATTAAACTTAGGATCTATGGCAAGATAAAACTACAGATTGAAAAGACAAAGGCTTCACATAATGGAAAGGAACTAAAGAGCCCTCGACAGATCTAACCTGAATGTACTGACACACACTGTGCTACCCCCCAGTGACACTGCCCCCCCTGCCAGCCCCAACACTTACTGAGAAACAAAGTTTTTCTGGATGAGGAAAGCTGAAACCCCGCAGAGCCGCCACAGGAAGCTGTGCAGGCTCCAATCCAGAAGGATGTCCATCACCATGGACAGGTGATGCTTCCAGGAGGAGCTGAAGCGAGGGGTCCCGTCCCCGAGGTGACTCAGCTGCCAGGGCCTGTGCGTTAGCGCCGTTACCACGTTACGGTCAGCTTGTCGCATCTGGAGGGTGACAGGACGAGGATGTCACTCACACCAAGGCCACATACAGGGGGAGAGCTTGGGGGGGGCACTTCCAGCTTGCATCTGTTCTACTAGATCCTTCCCCCTGTCCCCTGTGACCTGTCTGTAACCTTCTAGTAAAGCTGCTGCTGCTATTTCAGGGTTTGGGGGTTTTTCTATCTGTAAAACATACAGAATAAGCAACTGCTCTTCTGGTAAGGAGAGTGCAGATGAGGCAGGCAGTGGAATCACATGGGTGATCAACAGCCTTGGCAACCAGCAGACCATTGTGAGAGCAGCCAGCGTTCCCGGCAGAAGCCGCGGTTCATACGGCGCTGCCAGGCCGCGAGCCAGCTCTGAGGGGTGACACAGGTCCTTCCACACAGCTCAGAGGGAACTGCTCTAGACTGGTATGTGCATCTTAAGAGCACAGTGATCTAACAGATGATGCAGGAGACTTATGATTTATACTTCTCTTTAGAAAAAAACAAAAAGTCTTGGCAGTTGTAAGCACCCAGAGTAACGTGGGACTGGGAGCTGTGTATCTTACTAAAATTCCCAGACAGAGCTAATAAAACCCAAAGTAAACTTTTAGGAACCCTCACCTTATAAACGACGTCTGGCATGAAAGAGCAGACTACACTGCTGTTATACAGCTGTGGAAACTCCAGGTACAGTTGCTTCAGGGCGTTAACTGCCTGCCCGTGAGAGATACACAAATGTTAACTTTGTACATGTGCTTCTGTTTACACTGCAAAGTCATTTTAAAGTAATCCCCTCTAAAAATACTTGCCTGGTTTGTGTAACAGGGTTGAAATGGAAAGGGGGGAGAAGGAAAACAGCATCTTGTTTACACCATTAGCATGGTAATGGCATTTTGGGGTTTGCACAGCTCCACTCCCAGCAGTGAGCAGCATTCCCAGTGTTTGAAACACCCTTAAATACACTGTGGATAAAATTTGGAAATACTCCCTAGGGCTTAGTTCAAGGGGAAATGTGTTTATTTCCTTGTTTTTCCATGCTAAAAAAAATTAATTCTAATTTGCAAAAAACATCACTGATTGATCCCCTGTACCTCCCTTCAGTAATGCAGATTAGAGACAGATTATGGATCCTGGATTGGAGGCTGAAGATGCTCCCCTGGCACAGCCCAGGAACACCCAGAGCTGCTTCATGGTGGTGATGGGAGCGGCACCTGCACAACCCTTGTGCTGACATTAGGTCAAGGACAACAGGCTGGGACAACAGAAGGGACAGCACCACAGGTGTCAGACTGAAACCAGCAAAGCAGCTGTTAGAAACCCAGTGGAAACGGTACCTGACTTGCATGGCCCTTGACATCGAAGTAGATGGTAAGATTGTGATGCAGAGACTCCACAACAGCTTCTCTCAGGGTCGGTACCTTTTCACCTGTGAATTTGCTCCTGCAGAAACAGAGACAATGCTGTAGAAGTTGCATTGTTATCAGAATTCTAGTGATGTAGAACAATACTTTCCCATGTGGACCACTGGAAAGGACCTAATCAGACACTGGTGTCAGAGATCCTACCTGACACTACCCAGGAAACCTGTCTGGCTCTTTTCCAGCAGTGTAAGCCAGGTCAGATCAGATCCCCAAAGACACAACTGGCCAAGAAATAGATGTGAGTGAGTTATAGCAGGAATTCCTCAAGCCAGTTTTAATATAGCAAAATTTCCAGTATCTTTAGGGTCCTGAGGTCAATTTGGTAGGGATTAACTGCTTCACTGCTCCTACTGCAGGGAGAGGAGATATTGTCTCATATGCTTCAAAAATCAAATGAGAAGTTACATAGGAGACAAAGTTTTAAATTTACAAAAGTTTTAATCCATAAAATCTATAAATTAGATTGTGAAGAATGTTTTTTTCACTGTTGAAACAGCAGTTCATTTACCACAGCCTGTGTTTTGCGGATGGATTGAGCCTCCTAATTTCATCAAAAGTCAAGTCACGCAATCTTCCAGCCCCATCCGTCGTCCTTTCTACTGTTTCATCGTGCATGAGGATGGGAACACCGTCTGCAGTAAACTCCAGATCCAGCTCAACACCTGTTGCTCCATTCTCAGCTGCCTTAAAAGAAATGAAAATAAATTTAAAATCACACGCACACCAGTTTATGGATTAACACAGGTCAGGCTGTGGCGGGTTTGCATTCTGGTAAAAGTCATGAGCTATTAGGTAGAGGTTACTCTAGAGGTATCTGCCGAGTAAGGCAGATTCATCTTGATTCAGATGAACCCTGAAGCTGCACAAGGTTCATCTGAATCAAGGGCTCTGCCTTGCTTGAAGGTGCAGAGCTATCGGGGCGGCAGTCCCACCGCCACCGATGCACTGAATTTGAGAGACCTCCATTGTGGATTTCGGATGGTTCTCAGGAAGAGATCTGGAACCCTGGCTGCACCGGAGGCCGGCGTTACTCGGCGGCGGGGCTTTGCACCCGCTGGGAAGGCCACTCGCAGGCCGCCGGCGAGCCCGGGCTGCGGGGGTAGGGGGTGTGTGTGCTTCCCAAGCGCTGCGGGGCCTCCCAAGCGCTGCGGGTTC
>VXBZ01003980.1:36585-64558 GCA_013399135.1 Heliornis fulica
GGGGGCGCGCTGCTACGGGGCCCGGGCCCGGCCCCGCCGGTGCCTCCTGCCTCTCCGAGACGGTTGTGGGGCGCGCAGGGCCCCTCCGGGCGGGCTGCGAGGGCTCGGCGCGGCGGCGGGAGCGGGGCCGGGCGGTGCGAGGGATCAAAAGCGTTGGCTCGGCCCTGAACGGCCCCTCCGTGGGGACGGGCGGCCCGAGAGCCGCCGGGTCTCGTCAGGAAACCGGGCTGCGGAGCGTGTGGAAGTGTTGGTACCCGGCATACGGCACCCACGGAGCAGGCAGCGAGCCACGGGCTCCGCTCTCAGCGTTAAGGCCGGTCTTGCTGTCGTACCAGCTTAATTCTCCATCAAACGTTCAGCGTTTGGTCGCGATTTTGTTTATTGGTTTTGGGGGTTTCAGTTTATAGATTTGTTCAGTAGTTGTGGGGGAGCATAAAGGTTTCATCTTGGTGGAAATTGTGAAGATTGTAGCGTTTGTCTTTTTGTGAAGCTTGATTATTTTAAAGCTGGCTTTCTTGTCAGTGTACCGGTCACCTGCTTTGCTCGTTTCTGGAGATTCTGTTTGTATGTGGGAAGAAAGATCACCTGGCAGCTTTTAGTCACGATAGGAGGAATTGAGCTCAGTGCCGGATAATGTGGTTCCCAGAGCATGGTGATACAGAATGAGTTGTGGTGGCTTTTCTCTGTCGTGGTCCTGGAGGTTCATGGAAGAGTAATGTCACTGTTCTTTGTGGTGTAGTTAACATGAAGATGGAGGACTATGAAATATTCTGTAAGAATCATCTTTCCAGACTCCAAGAAGAGGCAATGAAAAGAGAAAGCTCTTTTCCCGTACAGCACAAAAATATCTCCCTCATCCAATTCCATGGAGTTCCTGTGCTTTCCCCTCTGGTAAGGCTCTTTTTTTCCGTTTCCTTCCCTGGTGAACTGAGTGTGCTGTTGGCACTAGCTTTGATCTCCATGTGTAATGATTCTCCTGAAGGTGCAGCTCTGTTTAAGGTGTCATCTGGGTGGCTGCTTGGTGGATTCTAAGCATTCCTAACCTTAATTTTACAGTGGGTGAGGATTTTTTTCACAGTGACTGCATTTGCTTTTGTTTCTTGAAAATTGAGGGGAGTAAAAATGGTGGTCATATTAAATAGTTGTTATTGCTGGGCTTAATTTTATGTAAAGAAAGGTTCCTCTGCTGTGTTTCACAGGCTTGTCAGTTATGTGAAGTTGTTCTGCACTTAATGCAAACAGCCAAACAGAACTGCTGGTAGTGTGTGGGGTAAAGCAGCTGACTTCCTTGTTCAAGGATGCAGAGTATGGGTGGACTCTTAATGATCTCTAAAGATTGTGATACTGTATCTCTTGGAGACTAAGTGACATATTGTGTTTGTCACTTACAGATGGGTGGATATTGTAAGGTTTCTTAAAGAACTTTGTGAAACCAATTCTTGTAGATGCAGCTCTGACTTTTATCCAAACTACATACTGCAAAGCAGCCACTCAGAAGGTTTTCAGGTGCTGCTGCTCGAAAGGATCCAGCAGGCTGCTTGTAAACCTTTCTGTCTTGCTGTGAAATCCACTTCCTGGCCTGAATGTGGGTAGGAAGGCTGGTCTCAGAGGGCTGGACAGGGAGCCCAGACCTCCCCTCTCCGCAGAGGACTGGGAAGGGCCTGTCCTGCAGTCATTTGAATATGGTTTTGTAGTAACTAGTTTTCATGTGGGTTTTCATAAATGGTTGGTTTAACTCCATGTTCATTTGCATGTGTGCCAGTTCCATGCAATCTCAGTGTCTGCTTCTTTTTAATTATCAACTCAGGTGATTGGTTTTTTTTCTGTTGTTCTGTTCTGTTTTTCATTTTAATTTATTTCTGTAATTTTGCACTGGAATTTGCGTTTAGTGATGTAAACCATGTTTCTTACACTCTGTTTTGCAGCTCAGCCTTGAAAAGAAGAAGGAAATACAGCAATATAAACAGAAGGCCCTGGATCTAGAGACCTGGAGACAGAACTCTCGGAAAAAAGCTTTATTGAATCGTGTACAGGAGATTCTAGAAAACATTCAGGTACTGTTCAGAGCCACTTCAGAGAAAAGTCTGCTTGTAGGTGTTTGGAGAAAGTGGGCTTTAAGTATTCATCCATATGAAAGTGAAATTAATAGCAGTTAACTCTCCAGAACCAGCATTTGCCAGTATTTCATGGCATGTGACCTGATAGTTGATTATTTAGTGATTGCAATGCACAGGGCTCTCTTTCACTGCCCGCTTTGTCCTAGCGAAAGACAGATCACACCAGATGACACTCTTGTAACTCAGTTTGAAGCAACTACATTATAAAAACAAATGAGCAGAGCCCCTGGTGTTAGAGCAACAGGCTGGCTGGATTTGCAAGCTTGTAGGTTAATAATCTTCATTCAGCCTTACGATTACAGAAATAAACTCACTGTTGCAACAACTTGTAATTCTGCTGTGTGCTTTGTAATTTTACTGCAGCTGTTTTGTTTTCTTTGCTGCCTCAGTGATAAATTTAGTAGAGCTTTAAATTAAAAATATTAAATACATCACTTCAAGGAGTATTATTTATTTTTGAAAGAGTTGTAATAGTCTTTAAATTAACCTCTTACTTCAACAGCTGCAGTTAAGGTTGAATTTGTTGAGCTACCATGGTAGCAAATGTAACTGACTAGTTCCATTGTTCACTGGAGTGCACATGGCAACAGTTGCTGGACAGGATTTGAAGAGCAGACCAGGAACATTTGTTGAACAGAGTTAGCTTTTCTTTTAAAGGGGAGTTGTAGTACATAGGATACCCTACAGGATAATGTTGGTGTGAAAATCCTTTCAAATAAATTTTGGCATGTAATTAGCAAAGTTGCTTTCCTATTGGCAAATGAAAACTCATATTTCATTGACTCTGGATTAATAAAGAAATGAAAAAAAAAATTTATAATTGTACTGCTTTCATTAGGAATATTTTAAAAATTTGTTCTTAGTCATCTGTAGGTTAATCTGTATGTCATGCTGAAATTTTTCACTTAGGTTTCTCATTTAATATAAAAATATTTTCATGTTTGAAGAGGAATCTTGCAAGATAATTTGAAGCTATAAAAATATTTGAGTATGTCCAAATTACCCTGTGAAGAAAAGAGCAACTTTGCATTCAGTTTCGAGGTATCAATGAAAGCTGAGTAGACCATTATTCAAAATTATATTTTAATTCCAATAATGTTTTCTTACTGCAAACAGCTCTGTGGTGTAGGTCATTTGAAGGAAATTGGTGCATTAAAATTGAAGCTTTTTATTAGCTTTAAGTTGGCAGCATTCTTTCATAAGTTCAGGTCAAGTTTGCACTAATCTGAGGAGATTTCATCCAAAATATGTGATTGATTTTTTTTTTTTTTCTTTTCATTTTTTCTTTGCAGGTCAGGAGAGGACATAACCTGAGTGATGTGAATGCACAGGAGGCTGAGAATCCTTGTCCTGATTCAGATTCAAAAGCTTCGACTGACAGCACAGCTCCATCGGGTGGCAGTTCAACATGTCCTGAAAACCATGGTCCTGTGGGGCTGGAAAAGACACCAGGACCATTAGATACTGCTGGGCACGGGACATCAAACGTGGCAGAAGCAGTTAAAGCAACAGAAGAGAATGTTCTTTCAAAGCAGAGTGAAAGTCACCTCTCAAAAGACATCCCCTGTCCAGGGGCCGCGTCCCCTGACAGGGCGCACAACAAGCTTGCGCCACGTGCTTCACCAAAGCAGGAGGGGCCGGGAGTGCCGCTGTCGGATGAGGAGCTGCAGGATCCATACGTGATGAGTCTTCAGAACCTGATGAAGAAATCTAGGGAATACATTGAGAAGGAGCAAAGCAAGCGTAGCTCAAAAAGTAGCTCGAGGAGGAGCATGAGTGAGAGTCATTCTGATAAAGAAAATGACAGCGTGAAGACAACTGACTCTGTGAGAGAAAGAGCCAGGCTGACAGGCAGAAGCTGTGCCGCTCTGACTCCTGATAAACCAAGTCTTAATAAATCCAACACCCTTCTCCAAGGTGCCTCTACTCATGCCAGTATGTCAGCTTTATCCAGTTTTTCTAAAGTGGACATACCAATGAGAGTTGGAACACCCCCACTGGATTCGGATTCGGATGAGGAATTGAAAAAGGCTTCTGTGTTTGAGCGTGACAGTGGCGTTGTCAGGAGCCTCGCGGGCTCTTACACCAAGTTACCCAGCCCAGAGCCGAGCATGAGCCCTAAAATGCACCGAAGGCGCCCGAGGCCTCTATCCATGGGACACATCATTATCAATAACCCCGTGAATGCGTATGAGTTAAGTCCCAAAGGCAAGGGGAGAGCCATGGATCTAATCATGCAAGACATTGCAGACAAAAATAACGTGTCTGAATCAGTGCCAAAGTTCATGGTGGACTTCACTATGGTGTGTCCTGGCAGAGTTCCTGGTGTCAGCAGGAATCCTTCAGATGGGTTGGGGCCTGGCAAAGCGAGTCGCCATTGCTTTGGGCACTTGGAGAGCAAAGGAGCGTTGTCAGCTGCGGTGGAAGGACAGGTAGTGCTGGACAGCGGAGGGCCCTATAAAGCAGAGACCAGCACCAACGTTGTCGCTCCGAAATTGAGTGAGCCGTGTGCTAGCAGCCAGTCTGTGGTAACACAGAAGCTCTTAGCTGTGAGTGAGACCAGACCATCTGGTTTGCTGGAAAATACAAAAAGCAATTCTCCAGTGGAACTCAATAAATCCTACGACGTAGAGAGCCCGTCCCCGCTGCTGATGCAGAGCAGGAGTCTGCGGCAGCAGACGGACACCCCGAGTGTTTCACCAGCAAGTGAGCACTTTCTGGAAAACAGTTTTGAAAAGGTAAAATGCAGACTCGATTTGGGCACTGACAACAGCCAGAAGGAGAATAGTCCCTGTGTTCTGGCAGGTGGAGTGGAAGAACAAGAGAAGCAGTGGTTGCAAGAACAGAAGTATCCCATGGGATCAGTTTACATTGCCAAGAATGCAGCCTCTGATACCATGGTGAAAGGTAAATGTTCTCCTGTAGTTGAGGGTTTTTCTTAAACTTCTCAGTTCATACATCTTTTAGGAAAAAAACCCTAAAGGGTTTTTTTAAGAAGTTTTCTTAAACTTCTCCTAGGGAGAAGTTTAAGAAAAATTTTGATATATATACACACATACANCCCCCAATGATCATTAGCCATTGGTGTTGCCAAGTATGTGTGTGTATATATATCAAAAGGCTAAAATTTTGAGTGTAAATTATCTTTTTTTTTCAGTGATCTCATTATTTCTCTAATTTGTCATTAAAATTACTCCACTCCATTTTACTGTCATAAAATTACTCCAGTAATTCCTGCCTCAGTTCCTTTGCACCAAAAGTCTTATAACAGTTATTTGTAACAAATACTCAACTACCAATTTGAGGAAGAATCAGCTAAAGCACAGTGTACCAGTTTTGTGAGTGCTGTATGTACTTTCAAAGGTCTCCTTCAACAGCACAAACATTAATTTCCTATTTGAATGTAGAAACTGGAGTTTAGTTCCACTGTGAAAATTATGCCTTAGCCTATTGAGATCCAGATAAAGCTAGTAAAAGAAAAGATAGCCTGTGTAAATTAAAAGAAAATACCCTTTACTGGGTCACAAGTCATTATAGAAGTATTTCCTTCAAGTTCAAGATGTTGTTACATCTACATGTCTCTACTAAATCAAGCTGAAGTGGCTGATATAATTTTAATTCACCCAAGCACGTTTAGGTATGGTATTCTTACAGCAGATTATTTTAGTTCCTGATATTAATACAGGCTCAGTCGGTGTTACTGCTGTTCTGTTCATGTGGCTGTCTAGCAAATATGAACATGTAAATATTTTGAAGGGCTGTAGTAACTGAAGAGGTTCTCTGTGATACATAATGGAAACTTGATATCAAGGTTCTTTGCAATACATAGTGGAAACCTGATATCAAAGATAAGCTGTACTTTGCCAGATGATGCAAATTAGTCCTGTTAAAAGCATCTATGTCTGTGGCAAAGATCATAGAGATGCTATTTAATACTCTTATTTTTGTGGTGTGTCTTCTCAGAAGATATTTTAAAAACTAAAATGTTGGCCTTTGAAGAAATGAGGAAAAGACTTGAAGAGCAGCATGCACAGCAACTGTCAATTCTGATCGCTGAACAAGAGAGAGAACAGGAGAAGCTGCAGAAGGTAAGGTGAAAAGGGCAAAATTCCAAGCAGAAGGGCAGGTGTGTTGGATTGCAGTGTGCCAGGAAGCAATTGGCTTAGAAATGTTACCCATGCAGGGTTACAAAACTAACCTCATGGTTGATTCCTTCTTTTGTAGGAATTGGAAGAGCAGGAGAGAAAGCTGAAAGGGAAGACGATTACTACAACAGAAATAGAAATTTCCAAAGTGAATATCAACAGTAGGATGGAGTTGGAGTGGAGGAAAAAAAGCGAAAGTGGCTTGTTGGAAAGTGTGCAGTCTCAGATGGAGACAGTCCATAACACCAACACTACCAGCATTGGTAAAGCTGAGGGGGTGCAATACAGGCTGACTCTTGGGGTACACTTTGCTGTGCAGTCCTGGTAACTGCAGAGTTGCTGTCCTGGGGCCCTGGTTGCTCAAGATGTGGCAGCACACCTAAAACCAGTTCTGCACTGCAGCTTTGTCTAGCTGGCATTAGCCACCCTTGCTCTCCTCCACGTACTGCATTTGTTGTGCAACTGTTACAGGGTGTGTTGGAGGAAGAGAAGCTAAGAGCAAGCTCACTTGATCAGGGGTGGGGCTGTGGATTTGCATCATCTCAGGAAATGTTCATCCTGCTGTGGAGCTGCATGGCACAGGGCCAGGTGGGAGGATTAGAGGGGCTCTGACAGGGGGTCTCTTCTGCAAGGAACTGCAGCTATAGCTGATGAACACCTCTCCCAGGACGTTGTGGTTTGTTTTGTCTCCTGTGTAATGAATTTTGCTAGGAATACTCAGATTGGTTCTTGCCTATAACTGATCTTGTGAACCAAGCTGCTGCCTCTGAGCTGAGTGTGTATCCATGCACACTGTCATTGTGCTTTGTGGACAGATGTGTGTCTTGAACTGTGTGTTCTGCTTTGCATGCAGGTTTTGCTCATACTACAACACCAAACACCTTCTCTTCGACAAGTGAAACTTCATTCTTTCTCTGGGGACCATCAGGCAGTGGAGTTATAAAAACTTCAGTGTGTAGACCGAGCAACAGGATCAAAACTAGGTGGACTCAGGTAAGGGAAGAAAAAAGTTTTTATTTTAAAAAGCCCTCTAGTTTTTGTAAGACACTGGTTACTCTGTAATAGCTGTGCAATAGTAAATCTCACAGAGAAGCTGAGTATCCCTTCCTATATTGACTTTGATTACAGAAGGGAACTCTGCAGGATATTTTCCTTGTTCATGTGTGCAAAATAATTGTGCAACAATACAGTCCTTCTGCCAAGTTAGTACTGTGGTGGGGACTCCTGGCCTCAGCAAAGCTTTATCAACAGCTTGCTCTTACTTGAAAACTTATTTGACATGATGGACATTATCTGAGAAATATACTGAATATTTAGAAGATGCTTCTTTTCTTTTAAGGTTTTCAGTCCAGAGATACAGCTGAAGTTTGACAAGATCACTGCAGTGGCAAAGGGGTTTCTCACTCGCAGACTCCTGCAGACAGAAAAACTGAAACATCTTAAGCAAACTGTAAAAGTAAGATCAGCATTGTTGTTATGCAGCTTCTCCACCTTGTTTCTGCTCGTGTCTTCAGCTGACAGGTGGAACCAAGTGTTTCCTGTTTTCAGAATTGGGGAATGTCTGTCGCATGAACATGTCTGAGTGTTTTCTTAGTGCCATGAGGCCCAGCTCAAGCAAAGGCTGTATGTCCTACACATACAGTTTGTACTCTTTGGTGTGAAGAATTGTGCTCTGTGCTTAATTTATATTCCCATCTTCCCCAGGATACTATGGAGTTCATCAAAAACTTTCAGTCTGAAGCCCCATTAAAGAGAGGAAGCGTTTCAGCACAAGATGCATCACTTCATGAAAGAGTATTGGCTCAGGTGACACAAATTAAACCTTTTTTTTCCTCCCTCTCCTTCCCCAGCTGTTCTGCTTTGTAATAGATATTCTAAAACCTTCACAGTGACTTGGTTGAGTGTAAAACTGTGTCTGTGAAGGGAAGGTTCTGGTTTTGTGCTGATGCCTTAAGAGAGATTCCAGAATTATTTTTCCAAGTGTTTTGTTTAGATTGAAAGCGAGAGGAGCTTGATGATGAGAACTGTGGGGATGTTAACTGGGCTGCATGTTTTATGAACATTTTAATTCTTTCCAGCTGCGAGCTGCTCTGTATGACATCCATGACATCTTTTTTGTGATGGAGGCTTCAGAGAGAATGAACATTCTCCACCATGATCGTGAAGTTCGTAAAGAGAAGATGCTCAGGCAAATGGTTCGTTACAGTCAAGGGAATGTAAACTGTTGTAAGGCTTCTAAATGCTGAATCATTTTGCTTTTGAGTTGTCCTGAACCAGTAAAAAGGTTTTAAAATCTGAATTGTTGCTTAATTGTGTTTCTGTAGGTAACTTAGAGGATGCTGCAGTAGGTGATTAATATGTTGAAACTTCTAGTATGTAAATGTAAAAAACATAGAAGGACAAACAAGGTGAAATGTAAATGTAAAAAACATAGAAGGACAAACAAGGTGAAATAACAAACAAAAAGATCCTAATTTAAGTAATTAATTGGCACACAAAGATTTTTAATCTGATAACATAATGAAGATCCTTTAATTTTTAAGAAGAATCTTTAATCTTGAATTTAGCCCAAAAGTGAACTTAGTATTGAAAACACTGTTGGTTTGGGGTTGGGTTTTTTCTTAATTTTGATTTTTTTTTTATTTGTTCGGGGTTTGCTTGTAGTTTTGGGAGTTTTTCTTTAAGTAGGGGCAGTTCAGATGGGGTTAAGCTCAATGAGAGCAGTCATTAGTGTTCTTGTTGGTTCCTTTGCTTTTTTAGGATAAAGTAAAGAGCCCAAGAGAGAGGGTGACACTCTCAACAGCTACACAGAAGTCTCTGGACAGGAAGAAGTACATGAAGTATGTGCAGTTCTCCCTTTGTGCTGGTGGGGCTGGGTGTAAGAGGATGGGTAGGAGGCACTGGCAATAGGGAAAAGAAATTTTTGGAGGAATAGCTGCTTTGCAAGCTAGTATCTCCCCAAGGAGGAATGAATAATAGAAGTCCTCAGGGGGTGGTGATACTCCTATTTTAAGAGACTTTGGTTTGTAGGAGAGAAAAATGTTTGTTCTAAGTTGTGCATTTCTGCTGTGTTCCAGTGGAGAGCAAAGTGATCCTTGTGCACTTATGGTTGATTTTGTGAATTGTACAAAGTGCTCCAGGTTATTGTATCAATCTTTCCAAAGTGCCTCCCAACAGAGATCCCTGGAGTATCTCTGCAAAGTTTCTTTGGGGAAGGTGGCAGGCCTTATCTTGTGACAGTTGTTACACTTGCTGGTGAGTAAAAGGTGATACTCTGTAGTACTGTTCTGGCAGTATGGAGTGTAGAGGTAGATCCTTTTGTAGGTTTTCTCTTACTATTTCTGTTTCAGATCTAGATGATGACTTTATAACTTAAATATGTTTCAATACTTTTGTTTCTCTAGGGCCTCAGAAATGGGAATGCCAAGTAAAAAAATAATCATAAAACAAAAAGCTCCTGAAAGCCGGTGAGTGAATTTACTTGTACGAGGATTCTTTTAAAGAGCTGTCATGTGATGACAGATACTTTGTTGTTTTGGCACCAGTGAGTTCAATTCCTGCCATCTCATTAGAGGTTAGAAAATATTTGGTTTTTGATAAACTGAGTCCGTTTATCTGCAGAAATTATTTATGGTTTTAAGTCTTTGCTCAGGTTCAGGGTTCTCTCTGCGAATACACTATTACTTATCTCTTAAGCTTCATTTGGACACTGCTACTTTCTTAATACCCTAACTTTGCTGTGTAATAATTGATATGCTTATCTTGAGAGAGCTGTCAGAAAACTGGGTTTCTGTTAATAAAAACTTGTGTCTTCAATATGTGTTTTAACAGTGTACTTCAACCAAATCAAGGACAAAATGCCCCAGTTCATAGACTGCTTTGCAGACAAGGGTAAGAGCACAGCATGTTTATAGCCTTAAGATGAAAGTAAATGCAGAGTGCAAGAGCATGGTGATTTCTGGATAATATTTACAAATATTGGTACAACTCTTGTTCAGAGTAAAAGTAACTCCCAGAGTACTCAGAGAGTGATGAAGCTTTGGTTTACCTTGTACTGCAAGAAAATACTTAGTGTTCTCATCCTCTTTTGTATTGTCTCCATTTACACTGTTTTCTGACATTTCTATTTGTAACATTCATTCCATGAAGCTTTGCTTCCACTTAATGAAATACGTATATTTTTGTGTAGGCTGTAATGTCATAGTATCCAAACTAAATTGGTTTCTTGGAATAGTTTTAAAATCTGTTCTTGGGGGCATGTTCTGCTATTAAATGTATCTACTTAAGCCATAATAATGCCAGTAGGAATTGTATGCCTACTCAGGAGGAGGCTCTGTGGGACGCTGTAAAAAATGTTTTCATGCCAAACACAGTTTGACAGTCTTTGTGTTTTTAGATACAGCCTTTCAACTTTGATGCAAGTGACTTATTAACTCTTTTATATTTAATTAGAACCCCTAAGACCTCAGTGAAGGGGGTTGAGCAAAATAGAAAGAAGGCCCCAGAGAGCAGAGTGTCTAACAAGGCTGTTTCAGGTGTGTAGAAAATTGGTGCTTGGATCTTATAGTAAATAAGTTACTAGTACTTAGAAAAGTAAGTGGGGATATATTGTTTTCCTTTCCTTGTGCACCTGCTTTGCTATGTCTTAAATCTAACCTGTCTCTTCAGACAACCATGTGCTGGTAACTTCCATCCACTTTCATATTCTATAAATACAGTATATAGAATGTACTGCACCGCTCATTTGCTGTCACTCACCAGATGCCCAGTCACAGAAGAGGTTTGCCAGACATATTCACTGTAACTCTTTGAGGAGCTAATAGGAGTCAAACTAGACTTGGGTTCAGATCTTCATGTCATTTGATTCTTAGCCTTATACACACATCATTTGTTTTCAACATAAAGCCTATTGGGAGGACACTTTCAGACTCAGTGGTTGGCACTCAGTCATCATCCACTCCTAAAATAACATACACTGCTGTGGTGTTTACAGAATGTTTGAGTGACACAAGCAGAATATTCCTGTACTTGCATACAGAGAGAACTGATTGTTTACCTTTCATTGAAAAGGTTTGATAATAGTGTCAAACCTCTTCAGTTTTCAGCCTGTTTAGTCATGAAGGAAATAAAACAGTATGAAGCATCTTGAACAATTTCTATTTTTTAAATCAGATTTTAAATTTCTTATGTGGAAAAAAATTTATCAAAGGTAANTAATGTAGAAGGATTTCAGCTGCTTTCCATAGTGATCTGAATTATCTTTATGTATCAAGTATCAAATCTTTCCTATAAGGGCAGTTCTCCATTTATTACTGCTCTGGAGCAATGCAGGCAGGCAATATCTGCAAGTTTAGAACAGTGTGTACACTACTGAAGTGTGATGTTTTCCCAGAGTCTAGTCTTTCTGTAGTACTTTGTGAAGCCCAGAGAAGAGATGAGGAACACTTGGCATGAAAGAAATAGCCCACGTAATGTTTGTAATAATGAAAATGCTTTAAGTTGAATAGGTTTAAATGGAGCATATTTTTCTTTATATATGGATGGAATGTGAATAGTGAAATGGGTTTTTTGGGGTTCTTTTTGAGTTTTTCTTACCTATTGCCCATTCATACTAGAGAGATTATTGAAAGCCATCTGTAGTAAGGCAACAAGTTCTGGCTGTGAAAGACCATAGACAAAGAAAATGTAGAAAGTCAAACAAATGCATATGCTTCTCTTTTATAAAGAGTTGTAGCAGTAGTTTTTTTCTAGGCAATACAGAGTTTTATTTAGATCTGCAACTATGTCAGTCTGCTATACTCCTAACCCATAATATTTCTTTTTAATTTCTTGTCTTAATTCATCCCTGACTGCCAATTAAATTGTTCTCATTAGAGGGGCAAAAGGGAAGGAGTGTTAGAAGACAACTATTATGTATGTGTCATGCATTCAAATTCGGCATGAGCCATACCCTTAGAAGAAAACAATCACATACTCAGCCAAGTACTTTATTTTTAACCCCCCATTCTTCTGACTGTTGTTCTAACTTCTGTCCACAGTCTGCTTTGTAGCTTCAATGCCACTGCGATTGAGTGTTTCTTTTTGGCAAAAAAATTCTTTTAGCAAGCAACTGGTGTTCCTAAGTGCAGATTTTGTTGGTTTGTATTCCTTCAGAGTTCTGTGCTAAAGAGAAAAGTACAAACTACTCTAAGAGTCTTGTTTGTTCATTCTTTTTTCCAACTATTTTAAATAGCACAGAGTTGCTTGGTGAGTAGCCTCCAAGTTGTGCCAGGCAGGGCATTTCATGTGATCTGTGCTAGAGTGCAGTTGAGGTGAGGCAGCTGCTGCAGCCAGACCTATCCATCTCCTTTGTTTCTACCTGGGCTGAGGAAGCAGTGTGGGCCAGAGGCACACAGTATTTTGGTGCAGCAGCACTTGGCCAAGCATGGTCTGTCCAGGCTGAGCAGGGAGCAGGTTGCCCATGTGAGATCACAGATGGTGCAGCAGCCAGCACTACAGGTCAGGCCTGTCACACAGGAGAGGCTGTGTCTAATTGTTCCTCTGGCCACAGGAAAAGGTGGGGTGTTAATTGTATTCAGAAGGACAGTAACTAATGAAATTTGGCTGCTTGAATTCCTTAGTCAAAATTGATGGGGTGTTTTTTATGCTTCTCTATACTGTATGAGAGATTTTTATAGAACTTGGAGTGCACTTGAGGAGAGCTAAGCAATAGTCTTAAATCACTAAGCATCATGCCTGTCAGCCTGGTGGTTGTCCTGTGAGATCACAGGAGAGCTGACGAGCACGGCACTGAGAATGCCTTTTGTGTTGTGGGAAGCAGTGTGGAGATGGGAGGGATCCTCCTGTGTGGGAAGGCTCCAAGGGCCTTTCGGAGCTGCTTGGCACTATGCTGACTGTAAGGAACCACTGCAGCTCTGTCAAAGAGTAACTGAAGATGTGAAAAGGGACTGGTGATGATTTTGTAACGTTCATGTCGTTGCCTGGTGGTTGTTCATGTTCCATGGCTGTCTCCCATTTCCACTGCTCTGCACCACGTGGTATGACTGTCACTGCTGTCTGCTCACACTGCCCAGTTGTGCCACTTCTTAGCAGCCTGCAGTGCTAAGCCCTTATTACTGGAAGACACTTGTGCTTTGCATAGTATAATATAGCTTTCTAAATACTTATATTTGTTCCATGTGTAGAGATTTTCTTGTTTATTTGTATACTTGGGCAGCTTTCCCTCTAGAAGGGCTGTTTCTGATGACCACCTTCATACAGGTCATTTGTATCCATAGAAGGAAACCTACATCTGTCTCTTGCTTTTTTAATGTGGCAGCTGGGGAGGAGGAAAGAGTTATCTTAAATATTTGACTTGTATTATAGTTTTTAACTGATAGTTTGTTTAAAAGTAGTACATGGTATAGTTAAACTTGTCAGTCATTTAACCTCTGTCTTGGTAATAGACATTTGAAAACTTGGGAGTTGTAAATGTTTTAAATAGCAGCAAAGAAGATGAAATAGTTTGAGGAAGGAAATACTATAAAATGTCATTATTTTCAAACATATAGGTAGTTCTCATAAGGCATTTTGGGTGTAACATTATGAAAAGTGTCATTTTAAAAGAAGCCAGTGAATATATATTACTATTTAAAAAGAAAATTGTCCCAAACTTTTCCAGCTATTTTTGTTAGACAATCCCATTACCAAAATGAGTACTAATAATTGTAAAATAGTAAAGTTTCTACTTCATTTTTAGGAGCATATGCAGGAAGAACCCAAAGAAAGAAGCCAAATGTTGTGACAATTTAAGAAGACAACACTCACTAGGATGAAATGGCTATTTTACATGACAGCATTCTCAGCACTGATTTAAATATTGCATCTTATGTATATTTAGAAATGATAAACACACTTTGATGTTTCCAGATGATGATGCATTAATACGATCATACTGAAGTAATAAAGGGCTACAAAGCTCAAATACTTACAGGAAAATTGCATGTTAAACCTATTGCCCATTCATACTACTATGTTCACATAAGATTCATGATCATCTTTATTTAAAGACCCCACCATAGAGCAACACTAAGGTAATCTGTGACTTTCATACTTTGATTTCTTGTCTGGCATATGCTTTTTGCATTACTTAAAATTACAATCTCTGTATATGATTGCCACCATAAATAAGTTGTGTATATATTTTTAGTTTCATTCCATAAAGTTAAAGCAGTTAAATAAGGAAAAAAAACCCAAACCCAAACCCAACCTTAATTCAAACTGACCTGAACTCTTAGCATCAGTGAATTGCCTGCTGGCAGCCTTTTTTGGATGTACTTTCTGTATGAATGTGATTACCTCAATTTAAATACTAATGGCCCAAATGTTTTATATTTCTGCCAAGTTGGACAGATGTGGATTCAAATTAATTGCTGGGCAGACAGGCATACTTTTGATGACTATACTGAAATTGCACACTTACACATGTTGATCAATCAAATCGCTGTGCTGGAGGAGTCCAAGGATTTTTTTTTCCCCGCCTTGCTCTCTACTGGATTTTCTTACAGAAACAATTTTTGGACAAGATGAAGGGAATTACATGTTCTACAAAGATTTCAGAAGGCAAGATTGTAATTGTTTTACTATTTCAGACTTACAAAAGATTATCCATAATAGTAGTTCAGCTACATTACGTTTTGTTGATGACAGTTGCAGTTTTTCGTGGCGGTTTCTCTTCTGCTGTGCTCTAACAGGCCTTTGTACCCAAATCGCGATTTCAGGGGGAAAAAAAAACCTGAAGGCCAACAAACACTCTCACATAAGATGATGCTCATATTTTTCATTGGTCTTCCTACTGATGGATATTGCTCTTTGACTTGAGGGGAATAAAATTCTGTAAATTCTGAACTTCAGACAGGGTAACACTCAGAGTAAAGTCTGGCTCTAAGTCTTTGCAGTGTTGTTGTAACAGTACTAGTAGAGAACTGACTGTTACAGTGAGAAATGGGTTGTATCTTGTTGCTTTCACAGTATTGATGCAATGTGACACCCCAGCTTTGGAGGCTTTGTAACATGTTTGCACATGTATGAGAGAAAAAAAGACTGAAAACGTAATTGTGTTAAATAGTATGAAAGAGGAGCATTAATGGTGTGATGAGGGAACATCTTCATGGGCAGTGATGGGTGAATTGTCTTGCTTGTGGCAGTTTGTCCTGTCCTCTGCAGCTAATGACATTGTTCAAAACACATTTTCTACCATGCAGTAAATTACCCAGACTGTACACTTGGAAAATGGTAGAAATGCTGCCTAAACACTTAGAAGAATGACACAGCTCAATGGTACTTTGCTGTGGCGTTTATTTGAAAGCTTTCTTAGTGGAGTAAACTGAAGAGTTTACACAGTGGAGCACCGGCCTCCTTCATACGAATACTCTGGATGTTTAACATTTCAGAGTAATCAGCATCTTCATGCTCGCCCAGCGGGCATCAAAGCTCTGTTCTGGTTCCCAGCTTTCCTTAGGTGAGGAAAACATCTCAAGAGGGAAAACATTTACTGTGACAAGAGTCAACTGTGTCACAGGTGACAAAATGCGCTGTTGAGTTACCAGCGCTAAACATTGAGTTTAAAGGGTGTTTTATGTGCTCTATTTATTATTAGCATAGGCAACAGGTTGATGTAAAAATAAGTTTTAGTGTGTTAGTAAAATGAATGTTTTATGTTCAGGTTCAGCTTATGTTCAGGTTTCACATTATACATTTTAAGCATGCTTCTGCTATGTGTAAGAAAACATTGCAGCACCAGGTTTGTTTTAACTTTCATGAGGCCTTTCTCTTGACAAGTGCCAGAATTTGGTTTTGTACTTGATGTTTTGTATTTATATGTATTTAATTTTATCTTTTTATTTTGTGTGGAATTGTAATATCATTATAAAAGCGTATTTATTTTTGTACTTTATTTCATTTTCATTGGTCTCGCTTTTTACTTAAAAACACACTGCACAATAAACTTTAAATCTTTAAAGAGCACAGCGTTTCTTCGCCTTTTCTGGGTTAGAAGCATCACTTGCTGTAACCCGAGGGGAAGGCGCACCCTGCGAGGCCATTCTCCGCTGGCGGCCCCGGCGCGACGCAGCCGCCGCCCGCTCTGAGGAGAAGCGCTTCCCGCCTCGGGGCGGGGCGGGAAATGGCGGCGGAAGGCGCTACCCGCCGCCGCCTCACGTGACGGGGCGCCAAGATGGCTGCCTTCCCCTGGTGAGGCTGGGGAAGGGGCGGGTGGGGTGAGCGCTGCCGTCCCCCGGACTCGTGGGGGCTGCGCGCCTCACAGCTCCTCAGGCGGTGCTGGGGGAGGGCATGGTCGGGTAACGGGCTCTGAGGGGGATGCAGGTTCCCCCGGCTGGGCGAGGGCAGCCGCCGTCAGCTTCGGCGCCTCTCATGGCTGGGGGCCGCGGCGCGGAGGGCGACCGAGCGTACCGGCGGGGGGGAGCTCCGCTGTGGGGCCGGGGGAGTCCCAGCCCTCGGGAAGAGAAAGCGCTCGCCTCCCCTGGGGCTGCTTCCCGCGGAGGCTCGGGGCCCCCGGCCTGAGGGGCTGGAACCGCCGCGAGTGGCGGGAGGGCGCCGCCTGGGAGCACAGTCCGACGGGTCTCTCGGCTGTCTGAAGCGCTTTGGCGGTCCGGACCCCATCTGTAACGCGGCGGGGTTGGCTGCGTGCGGTGCGCAGCTCTGCGCGGTGTTGCGCGGGTTCCCACGCGGGACACAGCCGCCGTCGTGAGCTCCCGCAGGCCGTGAGGAGACGCTACCGGGTCGTTTTCCCCACACTAAGCCATAAAGTTCCACGGGTTCGGCTGGACTTCGGTTTGGTCGTCGTGGTTTCCGTGATGCGCGTCCTGTGCTCTGTGAGGGAACAGGGTGCGTGTCCCACCGCTGTCACCGCTGGCTCGCAGCAAGCTCGGCCTTCCCCAGAGCCCCCTGCATCTCTATGGCTGTATTATGGTTATGTGTATTCATAGATACTTTCCCTTTGCTCTTGCTTGTAAGGCACGCGAGATCAAGAAACTATGTTTCAGAATCTGAAGTGTGCAAGCTGGAATCGCTGCCCTTGGATTTTGGCGATTACCATCCACTAAAACCCATTACAGTGAGTTTTCTTTTGTGCTTTTGGAAAATAAATGTGTGTTAAAACTGTGCTCTCATTTTACTTCTATTCCTTTAAAATTAAAAGGCTTTGGAGTTGGTACTAGTGAAGTTACTGTGTTAGTGGCCTGTTATGTTAGAGGCATCAAGGTTTATTCTGTTCGTCCTTCACTGAAACCTGCTGGTGTCTCCTGACGGAGCATTCCAACTTCTGGGTTTTCCTGGTCGCATCAAATGCTGAATAATGGATAAGTTTAAAATCAAGTTGTTGCATTACAAATAACCTGCATAATTGCTCAATGCAATTTGCCTGGGGTTAACTTCCAGTCAGCTGTATGCTTTGAAATATTTATTGTTTCTTGAAAGTATGAGAGCCTTTTAAAAATGGGGATGCACAAAAAAATCCAGCATCAAAGAGATGATAGTAGTATGCTAATGAATGATAAATGGACAGCAGTTCTACTCAGGAACATGAGTAGGGAGAATAGACAGAAGCCTTAACATACGGATTTGATATTCCAGGCTTGAGTATTGTAAAATAAAAGTAAAGCTGAGACTGTCAGAAGAAATCAAATAGCAAGAAAGATGTTGGAGGAGAGGGAGGAAAACAGTAAAATAGAGAAGAGGTACTAGAAAGAAAATTAGGGTGGTGGTTCTTTTACTTCTGTTGATCTAGAATTGTAAGAGGGTGGGGAAAGTAATGGAAATGCTACTGAAAAGTGCCTCCAGGGAAAAAGGTGGGGAGCTTCAGTTTAAATTCTGCTGCTCATTCTGAAAAGTTCCTTTGGTTGATCTGTGCTTTCACTGCAACAACAGCACAATTTATGTAGCATATATTTTGTTAATTTATTAAATAGGGGAAGAGAAAGCCTTTTTGTTGACTAGATTTGAACTTTTCTTTTAGGTTACTGAATCCAAGACCAAGAAGATGAATCGGAAAGGAAGTACTTCTTCTACATCCTCCTCCTCTTCTAGTTCAATGATAGATCCATTGAGCAGTGTATTGGATGGTACCGATCCCCTGTCGTTATTTGCAGCAGCTGCAGATCCCATCACTACTGCCACCATGGTAACACTGGAGGGTGGGGCTGATAACTAAATAAAATAAAATTTAAAAAAACCCAAAATGGTACTACAAAGCCAATGCTGGATAAAATATATGTGTCTCAGCAACTAGGTGTTAATGCAAATAGGAAACATACTGTGTTAATAGAATAATGTATTCTTTTGAAATTTACCTATATTTATCTGGCTTATATTAGCATTGATTTAAATATGGATTTTTTTTTTTAACTATAGCAGCTTTTGGAAGGATAAGTCAGCACTTGAACCATTAAGCAGACCTTTAGCAGCCTTCTCTTTTTTTCCAGGTTTGTATCTAACATTTGCACTCGCTCTCCTCACAGGATAGCACACGGAAGAAACGGGATAAAGATGACAGCTCAGCAGTAGGAAGTGACTTTGACCCATGGTCAAGCAAACGTGGTGAAATCCTCGCTAGATACACAACAACAGAGAAGCTCTCTATTGTAAGTGGCAGCTTCTCCACTTTATTTATTTGTGCTAGAACCTTAATGGATTTTGGATGTTGCTGTTCTGTAATTATTTCATGATTAAATACTGGTCCTCTGAAGTTCAGTTTCAGTGTTGTAGAAGGCTGTGCCACAAGCTCACACAGTGATTGTCCTGGAGCCAAGTCCAGAAGTCTGTTGATACTAGAAGCCATCACTTTGCCTTTTTGTAGGAATACAGAAAAAAACCTTCTGGTTTTGTGTCTGCTTCTGAACCATTAAAGGCTTAATTAGCAGTGTGACTACCCTGTGTATTCTTGGAATGCTAATGAGTATTTGTCTTCTAAACTCCTGCTTTTTCTGTTTTTTTTTTTCACAGAATCTGTACATGGGATCTGAAAAAGGTAAGCAGTTTCTTTAAGAGATTTTCCTTGAGGTAGAGTGCAGTGACAGGTTTATGGGCAAGAATAATTGAAATGTCTTTTCCTGTCCTCCCCCATTCTGACATACGGTTGGATCTGTTGTATTCTGCTGGATTTTTACTTAAATAATTATTGAAAACAAACCAGTCAAACCACCTTGTCTTGTATTCCTGTAGGCTAATGAATCTGTGATTTTATGTTGTGGAAGGAAATTAAATTCACTGCCTTCCACCATAGCTTAAACCTTTCTTCTGTTTAAAGTGAGCAGTAATGTTTTGAGGTTTGCATTCATCAGCTCTTCTGCTTGCTGGAAGGGAAAGCAAACAAGTCCCTGGGGAACATGTTCTGTTATTTTCTTTACATGAAAGTGAAATGATTTGACTGTATGCTGAGTGTTCAAAAAAGAACCTGATGTTAAATATTTTACCATGTTTTCTAGTGAAGCAAATCTGGGCTAAGTAGTCAAGGCTGATTGCATAGTAAATCAGAATTTTTATATTTGAGTAAGCATGCAGCACTTTTGTCTTCTGCCAAAAAAACCCCAACCTCAAACCAAAAGAGAAATGCATTTATGGGACGAGAATGGTCAAACACTGAAACAGGATGTCCAGGGAGAATGTTACACCTCCATCCTTAAATATCTGGACATAACCCTGTGCAACCTCTTAGAACCTGAAAATTGGACCAGCTTTGAGAAGGAAAGTTGGACATAAATCCCCATAGGGCTTTTCTAACCTAAATTATCCTATGGTTCTATCCAGAGGTTCTTTCCTTACCAGCAAAACCTGTAAGAAAATCTATTTATATTAAGTTTTGTCTACTTGTCATTCCCTGTTGGAAGGGAATGAGCTGTAGTTACATTTAAATATGTGTGTTGTGGAAGAGGCACCAAATGAATCAAACCACATGTCTTCTGTCATGGAAGCTGACTGTTTATGTGAGCCTGTCAAGTTGCTTTAATTTTGTTTCCCTTTAGAAGTCCCAAGTGTTTAAATGTTCAAGAAACTCAACCATGTAATTCTTTACAGGAAAATCTACAACTGCTGGCTCAGCAGTGTCTGAGAAAGTAAGGACAAGGTTAGAAGAGCTGGATGATCTGGAAGAGGTGAGAAAGTTTTCTGATCCAATTACATCACATTAGAAGTGAAATGAATTGAATTGATCTGGGAGCGGAGCAGAGGAATAGAATATGTAAGATGACAATAATGCTCTAGTGCTGAGTGTGAAGTGAAGGTGATTTTCTCTTTTCTTACTGAGGATGAGACACAGCCAGATTTTTCTTGCTGTCAACAAATTTCTTAGGAGCTCACTGGCAAAACATTTACTTTCTACCAAGGTAGACTTGGTGGTGGTAGGTTGGACTGAATGATCTTAGGGGTCATTTCCAGCCTTAAAAATTCTATGATTCTATGATTCTCACTGCTGCTGCTTCTCCATAGGTGCTAGTATGCTTAGTGTAGTGTTAGTGAGCTGATTATACCATGAGTAGGATACCACTCTGTCATTTCTGGCCTGGCAGACAACTTTGGGTACCAACACATATGTCTCAAAAGCAGCTGTGGTACAGTTCTGTGCCAAACCACCTGCAGTATTGGTGCTGCAAAGCTAAGAAAGTAAAATTAGGTAATTCTGAAAGGAGTTTTGTGCATTCTCTCCCCTTGGTGATTTGTCTCCATAATAATGGCCTCCTTCCTTCCCTCCCACTCTGATTAAGTAGACTTCTGTTTTCTTGCCAGGGGTCGCAGAAGGAGCTGTTGAATTTGACTCAGCAGGATTATGTGAACCGCATTGAAGAGCTGAACCAGTCTTTGAAGGATGCTTGGTCCTCTGATCAGAAAGTGAAAGCTCTGAAAATAGTCATCCAGGTCAGTCTTATGTTCCTGCTCTGAGCTGATGAGTTTGGTGGTGTGACTCCTCCCATTTCTTTCTTGGGAAGGAAGGAAAGGTTTCTGTTATTGTTGGGCTGTTTTCTGTTCTCCACTGAAACCATTTCTTTCAGGGTTTTATGACTTCTGACAACAGCTGGGTTTTCAACTTCCTTGGTTTAGATTAGTGTGTGTGGGATGAAGTTCTTGTTAAGAGCATGTCTAAACAATGTGGAGGTTGTACCTGGTTAGGGGGAACTAAAAATAACATGTTGTGAGATCAGCTCTTTCTAGGACATGTCATTTACTTTCCTCTTCCTCCTCCTCTACCCCCTTGCCCTACACCCCAGATAATATCAGAATAGCTTTTTGAATGTCAGTGTTACCCCTGTCCAGAGTTACTAAGGCAGCTGAATAATCTGATTCAAGGCCCAGCAAAGTAAAGAAAACAACCCCAGATTTTTTATGATTTTTTTAAGGCTTGAGGGTTTTTGTTGTTTTTTTTTTTAAACTTCTCTACAACCTTCCTCTGCCTTATCTGGGGTGATAGGCTGTGGCAGGGGCAGTGGGGACTAGGACAATGAAATGCTCTTTTGGTTGGATTGGCCTTTAAAAAGGGGCCTGAGGCAGAGTGCATCAGAGGATAGAGGGGATAATGACATCCGTAAAAGCTGTAAAACTGAGGTAATGCCAGTAGTCATCGAGCGGGGTTATATAAAGTCAGGTTGGTTTTTTTTTTCCTTTCTAATGCTAGATACTCACTTGAAAAGTGCAGTAATTTCATCCTAAATTGTGGTGAAGACAATAAAGGAAATGAAACATAAGTGGAAATCGGAGTATTCTGTGCCCTAGGCTGACTCATGTTCTGTTGTAATGCTGTGAAATCAGCGCTATGATTCCTGAAAAAAGAATCCATATGTAGGGTTGTGAAGTGTATCTCAGTAAAGGAGAATATAATTTTTAGAGTTTGGAGGAGAAACATGGGTGCACTACATCTGCAGTGCAGTTATACATATAGATACCCCCTAACATGCAGTGCTATTCTGTGTGTTAATAGTTCCATATGTTCGTGAAACCACTTTTAAAGGAATAATTTTGAAATACAGCTTCTAGATGGGATTCTGTGCTTTCTTCAAGCAAGCTGTATCAGAATTGCATATGTTTATGTCTCTTAAAGGTTTGTTCACATTGCACTGCAGCTTCCTGCTGCAGATGTCCATCATTAATGGAAAGACTGGGTCAGAATGGAATAGGAGTTTGGGTAATTCACAGGAACGCAAAATCCTTTACTGAGGAGACAGAGTAACTAATAATAATTTTTATTTAGAAAGCAGGATAGGTTAGAAACCTGTCTGAAATTCTCTTTGTTGTGGTTCTTCCCAGTAAATAAAGTAGCTTTAAGAATATTGTATCCTCTTAAAGAACTAAGCAGTTTCCTTGGCACCAGGCTGCGATTATGTACGTAGACATTATTAGTATCCTGTACGGATTAGTGTGCAAGAGTAGGAGTAAATTTGGCCTTTGTTGTTGCTATTACTGGGATAGAAAAAGACATTTTAATTTGAATGTCAGAATGATCTTGATTTAAGAATGATGAAATTTGATCTTGATGAAATTACACAAGATCCTTCATTTGGCTGTTAGGGATGAGGCTTCAGTCCTTCAGTCTCCGTATCAGTTTTGCGGCGCTTTCAGTGCACTAAGAGTTGTGGTTATTAAGGCATTCTCTGAATTTACAGTGTGAATTCCTCAGGTGCCTTTTGATGAGATACTTTACTTGTCAAGATGGAATAAGCTAAGCTACTTAGGGTAAGCTGA
Organism: Heliornis fulica; assembly: GCA_013399135.1. Classification (NCBI taxonomy): domain Eukaryota; kingdom Metazoa; phylum Chordata; class Aves; order Gruiformes; family Heliornithidae; genus Heliornis; species Heliornis fulica. The sequence goes on from VXBZ01003980.1 coordinate 59,573, forward strand.
ACTAAGTTGATTTGTGTGTGAGCCCTAAGAAAAGTCGTAAGTAAGTGCTCGTGGTGTTTGTGTGTCCTGAGCAGCTACTGAATTACCTTCCTTTGAAGGTGACTGACCACGTGGTAGAGAAGATTCTGCTTTGGTTGTAAGATGGGAATGTTCTCACCTGTCCTTTTGGTGCATTCCCTGGAGAAGAAAGTGATGTTCCTAAGAAGTTCCCTGAAGTTCCTCCCTGAAGAATAAAGCAAAAACCCTAAGTGTGCCCCTTGTTTAGCAGTTCAGATGCTGTAATTGTTTAAACAAAGCAGTCCTGTGTGGTATCAGATGGCTTCCTGGAGGTCTCTGGGCCTTGGGGGGGGACCAGCTGGCCTGTTCCCAAAACATTTCACTTTGTTATGTGAGCCACAATGATGTCCTGAAAAGCTCATTTGTTCAACTTCTAAAATTGTTTAGCTTACATCAAATGTTGTGTGTGATATGGATGCTTAGAGAGATGGTGAGAAACTGAAAAATGCCCTTAAAAACAGGCAGTTTAGAAAAGTGCCTTTTTATGCTCCTGGGAGGGAATTTGTTTTATCTGAACTAGTGCACAGATCTGCAAGGTCAGCTGAAATTTTGCATTGTAGATTGACTTGTGGAATGAAAACCAGGTCTGTGACTAGCTCTGCCGAAGGTGAAGAATAACCTGAGAAATACAGAGTGCTATCATGTGTTATGCTAGAGGTTCTCATGCTTTTTGATGGAGAGTTCTTCATGGGGACTCTTATCTGTAGATTTACATCTTGCCCAGCCCATCTGGAGTAAAAACAGAAACTTGCATTGTCCTCTAACATTTTTTATTTTTTTTTTCCTTCTACTCGGCTAAGCTCCTTTCAGACACAACAGTAATCCAGTTTTATCCAAGTAAATTTGTATTAATTACAGACATCCTTGATACTTTTGGTAAGTATCTAATGTGCCAGACTTACCACATTATTGTTAATAAAATGCAATTGATTTTTTTTGTAATTATAGAAGACATCAGAGTTACCTGAAAAGTTTTACCACAGAATATTTCTAATATAAACATTTGGACACCAGTGGTATGGGACTGTTCAAAAACTCTTGTGAAGTCTTTAACATAAAAGTACTTAATTGTGCAATTTGGTGCTGTTTATGTATTAGTAAATGTCTCATAGAAAACCTTGGGAAAGATCATGATCTCTGCCTTTTGAAGTTTAAAACATACTGTCATTATTATGAAAATATTTTGGTTTTGACAGCCTCTTAATCAGTATTTCATTCTGTTAATATTTGAAGAATAGCAGTCAGAAAGTCTTCTTCAACTGGAGGGACTGTGAAGTAATCAAATAGAGTTACTGAAGTTTTTTAATCTATTTTCATAATTTTTAAATTTTAAATGATCCTTTAAATAAAATTGTTACCCATTTCATGTGATTCTCCTGGTTTTCTGCCACGTTTTGGAGACGTGCGACAGCCCTCGGAGTTCTGATGTTCAGCAGGATATGCTGTGACATAGATCCAGTTGTTCTTTCAGCTCTTCCTTCCTCTTTGTGCTCTCTCCTACGTACACGATAACACAATACCCAAACTGGGCAAAGGCAGGACGCCAGCTGTCCTGGCCTGCCCCGGGAGAAACCTGACCCGTGTGCTCCCCCTGCGCTGAAGGGAGCCACAGAGAAGTGTGAATTCCAGGCTCGGGGCTCAGCCTCACTAGAGGGCACCGCAGTGCCAGGCTTTGGGGAGGTTTATTCCAGCCGACTGCAGTGTATGTTAAAGGGAACCTTTGCATCAACGTTTTGTTTTGTCCAGTTGGTTATGAATGATTTTTTCATAAGTTTTTTGTTTTGTTTTTTAAGGGAAACTCGTGTATGAAAGGATTCTGTCAATGTGCATGGACAGTCGTGTCTCTCTGCCAGGTAACTTTGTGTTTGTTTCTGGTGTGTTCCTGGGGAAAAAAACCATGTCTGAAGTAATGTGTGAAAGGTTAAATAGGACCTGTGGCTCTTTATTTCCCATGAAAAGAGTTCTGATTTGAACCTAGCGGTTTTTACTTTTTAACAGAGTAAAATCCATTGCTTAGGATTTGAGCCAGAAACCTGAAACAAGCAAAATATTTAAATCTGAAAGAAACCTGTAGAAAATACTTAAAATCACTGTGGTTGTCACAGCCCTTACTAATGAAGGCAGACAGTTCCCGTTGTGTGTCATGATCACTGGGCACAGACCCCCTGGTGTGGAGAGCTGAGCTCTGCTGCTGGGGGCATCGCTGGTGGGAGCTTCCTGTCAGTGATCTGAGTGGGAGGAAGAAGGACAATCTGTGCTGAGTGTGGCACTGTGAACCCATGGGGATTTTGGGGCCAGGCTCTGTGATCACCCTGAGGGAACTAAGCACAACAAAGTTGGGTGAGTTCTGGGCTCCTGCCTGCACTCAGCATCTAGTATGGGGCTTCTCCAGGCTTGGAAGGGGGAAACTTTCTTGTGGGATGGGAGCTTCTCACCTGCTGAGGGTGGGACTGGGAGGGCACTGGTATTTTACAACTGTTTCACGAGGAGTCCATAAGCAGCCACTCAGAGCAGAAGCTGCTTATGTAGCTTTATTACTGAGAGAGAGGGACTCATCCTTCCCAAGCATCTTGCCTCAGATCTGGGGTGATCTCAGGAAGCCCGTTCCTGCCTTCTGCTCCAGGCAATCTAGAGAGGGGGCAGTGAGCTGCACAACTGCATGGCTGCCTGATCAGAGCTCTGTCCCCATAACCCATCTGTTCCACCCTGGGGCTGGGGGTGGGGGCAGCTTCTTCATGCCGGCAGCTGGCACAGACAGTCCCGGAGCTCACGAGGAGAGAGCGGCGCGGCAGTGCCAGATGCTCGGCATATAAAACCCAGGGGTCTCCCAGGGTTCAGTGCTTCCTACTGCTTGCAGTGCACTTCTAGATAATATTCTTTAAAAATTGTGTTAGCCCTTTAAAGAATTTGAGTGCTTGAGTCTCTTATATGTATGCATTTGTTGCAGATTCACTATATTTATGTACATTTTTTTACAGTTTTTGCTTTTGGGGGAGGCAGAATTAGGTTTTCAAGTGACAGATCTTGAGTGCTTGATTTCAGCTCTGAAATGTTACCTCATGTGTGACAGAAGCTCTGGTTACCTCCTCTTGCTCACTGCATACTCAGCTCTAACCACTGCAAGAGAGAGCTGAGGATCAAACATACCACCTAGTTTATTATGGTGTGCCTGATTTGTTGAAAGCAAAGAGAATAGTTTTAAACCTAGAATGAAAAGTGTCTTTTTTTTTTTTTTTTTTTTTTTTCTAGATAATTTTTCTCCAGAGAGTGTTAATGATACGGCTAAAGAAACTTGCTTAAACTGGTTTTTCAAGATTGCTTCAATCAGAGAACTGATTCCCAGATTGTATCCTTGTCAAGTGAGGCTCTCAGGCTCTCCACAGGTTTTTCCTAGACTTTGCAAAATGCAAACCTGATTTCCTTAATAAACCACAGGGCAATCTGATGGCTGTACTGACTGTTTCGCTGGTTTCAGGCTGTATGTTTTATACAAGTCGTGTTTTATAGTAAACTGAATGCTAAATTACTGCCTGTGAGCAGCAGGGCAGTGATAAAGTTGATGTGTGAAAACTTGGGAAACAATAAAAATCTTGTAGATAAATTGTAAAAATCAACATACAATGAGATTATAGTGAGTATAGTGAGATTAGTTACTTAAGGTCTTGAAATAGTGTGTTCAGGATGTACCTGATGGGCAAGTTTGGTTTTAAATGCCATGCATCTTCTTTTTCTTCCTTAACCTTTCTTCATTCTAGTTATGTGGAAGCAGCAATACTCAAGTGCAACAAGTTCCTGTCCAAAACGTAAGAGTGAATGCTAAGTGGGGGATAGAAGTGGGCAGGCTTATAAACTGCTTTGAGGGGTTAAGCATGAACCAGTGGCATCAAGTGGTGGAGGGGGAAGCCAGATTGTTGAGATGAGGAGGATGGGAAAAGGTGGGATGGAAGCTGGAAAGGAAAATCCTGCTGTGTCACATTGCTAGAGACAGAGAAACAGTTCAGGAGCAACAAACCATTATCTCTTGAAGGTCATGGTGTATGCTGCATCTGTTAATGAAGGGTCAGTTGCTGAGCTGAAAAGGTTCCTTTCCATGTGATGGTCTTTTTTCAGTTGTGTTTTGAAGTGAGTGCTATAAGCCAGATCATTAGTATAGCAACAAGCTATACTATCCCTAAAAAGCCCTTCTTGCACTGGGGCTGATGGCCCTCGTCTCCAGGCACTGTCAAAGGGACCCGTGGGAAGAGGAAACATAGAAGGAGTTCTGCCAGTTCTGCTTTAAGTGTTTTAGTTCTTCACACTCAGTTGAAGCTCCTCCAGAGCTCTGCTGCTCCTCCAAACTAGAGTGTTTTAGTTTTGCTTGTCTTTGCCAAGCCAAGCATCCAACCTGACTACTCACACTGCTCCTCATGGCAAATACTGCAATCTGAATGTAGGGTTTGTGTTGCTGTATGCATTAAATGGTACTTTGGACTTATAATTTGTGCTAATATGCCTCATCTTTGCTAGATGTTTCTGTAACTCAGTGTACAAAGCAGGTACTGAAGTTACCTGTAGGTGATATAATTGTGTTCCTGGTTGTTAAATGTCACTTTCATTTCTGAACGATCCTTACAGGGGGATTTCGGAATGTCTCCCACGGCTAACATCGATGATCAGGGGAATTGGAGATCCACTGGTGGCAGTCTATGCAAGAGCCTACCTTTGCAGGGTAGGCTGCTTTTAACACTTCAGCTCTCTGCCAGGGATTTACTGCTGGTGCTTTGCTGCTAGCCAGAAGTTCCATTTAGCTCCCCCAAAAATGGGACCTTGAGCTGTTGAGACAGATGTGTTTGTGTGTGTGTTTAAACATGATCTGTCACTAACTTCTCATTCACCTCTGTGTCAATCTCTTTTCCTTAGTAATATGCCATGGGTTTGGTTTTGGTATTT